>JASPKZ010010449.1:0-79491 GCA_030220185.1 Diploptera punctata
TCTTTCCGTTTTTCTCTCAGGTAATTATTCAAATAATGCAAGCAGATAAAACGTGTCCTTTCGTTTTTTTATACTAATGTATGCTCAGTCTGCGAGAGCACTAGATTGTTACAGAGAGTATAAAAATATACGTATTTATATCTTAATAGTGATGACAGACAATAAAAAAATAGTTCGAAAAGAAATAAATGAATAAAAAATAAAATTAATGAAATAATAAACATGGATGAAAGAAGTTGTTGGCAATTTATCATGTATTTAAAAGTGTTAGGAATATATAAATCTTGTCTCTAGTAGTTTGCAGTAATAATAATAATAATAATAATAATAATAATAATAATAATAATAATAATAATAACAATAATAATAATAAGCAAAAGGTTCGCCCGAGTGGGCATTGATTATATTTAATCTTCGCTATATTCGTTCAGTGTTTTTGTGTTCTTTGAGCGCTTCGGTATGTGGTACCGTTTGCATCTGTGGCCACACAAAACACATATACATTTATCATTTATATCGTGGTACTTCTTGTTTTCACACACTTTGTGATGAAATCCGTGCACAGCATAACGTGTCACAACATGTCGCTGGTCCTGATAATCTTTTGTCCAGTTCCTCTCTATCATGGCTCCCGTAGCATAGAAATCAAGATCTATCTCCCTCTTCTTCAATTTGCTTCGGTGTAAGAGTTGTGTGTGTAGAGGCCGGTTATTGGCCGAAGGTGTTTCATCTTCAGATCTTCTGCATAGAACGACTCTTTTGCAAGTTCATATACAAGTCTCGACGGGGATGTTTTCCCCACCCTTAGAGCCACTTTAAGGAAACGTGCCTTAAAACCTTCTCTATCCTCTCGAGATCGCTAAGTGACAGTTTCCCCCCATATAAATGTCTATGCCGTATGTTACGATTGGTGATATCGTATCGTATAATGTCCATGGCCGTGGGTAGTGACAGTCGAGCTATAGATGGCTCTTGTGGCTGCTGCTGTATATGTTTGATTGAATGATCGTAATGTTGTCATGCCTAGGTATGTGAATTTAATTGTGTTTAAGTGGTTCGTCATTCAGCATTAGCACATCTTCTGCGGCTCTTCCTCCTCTTCTAAATGTTAGTTAGACTGTCTTTTTTGGGTTGATGGTAAGTTTGTTTTCGTCAACCCATTGTTCTAGTTCCTGTAGTGCCACCTGCAATTCTGTTTTTGTTTGGACTTCCTGGGACCATATCGTCCGCGTACATATCAATGTCGTTTTCCTGCATGTTTTTTCAGTAGTCGGTGATATCGGACGTTACTACTGCATTGAAAAGGAGTGGGCTCATGAGATTCCCTTGTAGGATACCATTGGTCTGATGGATTGCATTTGATGTGTCGATTCCATCATCAACTTTGACGAGGTTGTTTGCCAGGATGTTTTCTATTATAATTACTGACGCGGGTGAGTCTCTCCTATCAAATACTTAAGCTTGGTGATTAGTTTTGCAAACGGTCTATTAGGTCGAAAGCCTTTTTGTAGTCTATAAAGACTGCATGGAATTTGCCTTTTGAATCTCCGTAATGCTGTTTCTATCTAATCCATGAGGCACTTAATTGCATAAGTTAAGCCGAACTGGCATTCTGGAATGTGTCCAGCGAGTTTCTTCCTCTAGTCTGTGAGCCAGATCTTTGTGAAGATGTTGAATAAGTTGTTTTCTAGTGTGATACCTCGACAAGGAGTCTCTGTTTTTCCCTCTCTCCTTTGCCTTTGTACAGCAGTTTTGATTTTTGCTGTTTCCAGCTATTTGGGATCGTCCCTGTGCGTATACATTCATTAAGCAATAGGATCCAGAAGGGTAATAATAGGTCTTGTGTGGCTTTTCATGTGTTCGGCTTGTATGTTGTCAGGCCCTGGGGCTTTCTTGTTTTTTATCGAGATCACCGCCTTCTGTACTTACTCTGATGTTATTTGAAGTAGGCCTATGTAATTCATTTCTGTGATCTTGGGAGTTTGGTGGTATTGGCTTCCTGGGTGTTGCATTTTATTCAGGATACCGTTGCAAGTTCTTTTCCCATGTTGTTATGGGTATCTGTCTTGGTTGTGCAACAGGTTTTTTCTATTTCTATGACTGCCAAGAAGGGGTTTTGTTTTAGCTTCTTCTTCTGATTTCTTGGCTTCTTCCTCTAAGAACTCCGTTTTTCTTTTGTTTTAGAAGAAGTTTGTGTGTCTTAGGTCTTTCCTCGCTTCCGTCGATTCTAGCCTTATACAATGCTAGTAGTGTTTTCTTTTCTCTCCTTATAGCGGTCCTTTATTGAACAATGGTTGCGACCTTCTTGGCTTGTTTTGGTATGATGGCCTATAATAATGTAATAATACTGCCATCTGGAGACAGTTCTGTGAACTAAAAAATCACAATACCTCAAATCATTTTTAATATTGTATTCTGCATTCTAATCTGATTAAGACATTTTAATTTGATCGACTCTCAAGTTCCATAGAATTTACTAGTTTGCTGTAAGTAAACTATGAGCTAGTGTGGTATAAAATGGAATCAACTAAAGAAGATAGTACAATTGCAACCCCTGGAAGACCTCACCATGGTTGTAACGGGTAACAGAGAATCAGGCTTCGATCCGGAGAGGGAGCCTGAGAAACGGCTGCCTACATCCAAGGAAGGTAGCAGGCGCGCAAATTACCCCACTCCCGGCACGGGAAGGTAGATACGACAAATAACGATAGGGGACTCATCCGAGGAGTTTAAAATTCCTTAATTTATTATATTAAAATATGACTCATTATTTATTATTATTAATATCTTAGTTTTCTACTAGATGTCTTCATTTGAGGTGATGTGCTAATGACGTGCCATTCTTATTTAAGAAAGAAAAATTAACGCTCGAACCGGAGGACTTGAACCCTGCATCTCTGATTCTGTACATCGGTGTGATGCCGGTTCACACCATCCGAGCACCGATGGGAATGTGAATATTTCTTTCCACTTACACGATTCTTGTTCATCCAAAGGCCAAAAGCTCTTCTTACCAACATGCCAACTGATGTCTTATATTCAGAAGTATTTTTGTATTGAAAACAGAAGAGAAGAAAAACATACAAACAACTGTTACAAGCGAAGAGAGCAGAGCACCTGGAAAAAGAGGCCAACAAACTACCAAAAGATGCAAAGAAAGATCCCTTTGCAGCACTACGAAAGAAAACCGCACCAACAACTGTGGCAATCACTATGAAGACATGGATAGCACACTTCGAAAGAATCTTGAGTTTTAAGGAAGAAGCATTCAACATAACAGTCGAATATGAAGTCCCACCATGCCCAATTCGCATAAGTAACCTCAGAATTGAGAAATTTCATCTTTTCGGGGAAATATAGGAAAGCTGCAGGTCCAGACAATATATATATATATAAACATGTAAAATAATCCGTAGAAATCTTGCAAGACCTCTGGACTGATTTAATGAATAAATGTTTAGAAATCGGACAGATACCGGAAAATTGGAGAAGAAATCCTCAATGAAATTTTTGTGTAAGGGAAAAGGGGAAAAAGAAAAATCCGAACTCGTATAGAGGAATGTATTAGAAAACACGATCTTTAAGATATTCATCAAAATCCTCAACAACAGACTACAGGCCGATGTCGATCATCTGATACCCGAATGCCAGTTCAGTTTTCGGAAGGGAAGAGGAACACTACAAGCTGTAGCATGCTTATGCGAACAAAGAGATGAAGCGTTAAAACACCCGAAAGGAAAAATCTACACGATATTCGTAGATTTTCGGAAAGCCTTCGACCTAGTGAACATAAAAACTCTAATAGAGAAGCTGATGATGATGATTGGAGAAACACACCCACTGATTAAACCAATAGAGAACATCATGAAATATAACTACATAAGAATAAAAAATGACGTTGAAACCGGAGAAATCATCAAGCAAACAAATGGGGTATTACAAGGGGACCCCATCAGCCCTACACTATTCAACATTCTCACAGCAGACTGCCAAAATATAATAAAAGGCGATCAAACAACTATAATAATGCATGCAGATGACATGGTGAATTGGATCCCAAAATAAAGAAGAACTGCAGGAAACAGTGAATAAATTAGAAGAATGGGCACACCAAAATCGACTTAATGAAGACGAGACAGTTCATATGACGTTCAGAAAATGGGGAAGGATAGCAGCAGAAGATACCATCACACTTGCAGGAAGTCCTCTAAAGACAGTCAACAGGTACAAATATCTAGGTATCACCATGCAGACCACAGCGACATCCTTCAGCATACACGTCCAAGACAGAACAGCAGCAGCAATAAAAGCGATGTACAACATCAAGAACCTTACAAAACTAACAGACACTTCAATGACACTTTTCCACACGATAGCTCCCATAGTTACATACGGAATTGATATCATATGGCAGAAATTAACAATCAGCGACCTCAACAAAATAGAGAAAGTGAAAGCAAGCTTCATGAAGAGAACCATTGCAACTGGAAAAACAGCACCATCCAGATTAATTTATGAACTTATGCGAGAAACATATTTCATAGAAGACATCAGGATCATAGAGAACCCAATAGTGCGGCCTCTCTGTGTTAAATTTTGGACGCAATTTCATACCACTGCGCCATCTGAAGATGACCACGGTACTACTTGAGCATGGCCACGGTGGCTCAATCGCAATAAAAGTACCCTATCCTTACCCATTCTTTTTAAAAATAAAATTTAAAGCTAAACACAAGCAATGCTACTTTGTGGACAATTTTAGCATGTTTTATTCTTACTACTCTCTCTTCAAAAGAAAATTACAAGAACTTTGCCAACTTTTTCAGATGTATTTAACTATAAATTATTTTAATTTTTTTTAAATTCATCAATTAGTAAGTTGACTAAAATGATTTACACAATTTCAAAAGTATTTATTAAAACCATTCCACTTTTAGATGAACATAATGAATATGGGAAATCGCTATTTATTAGAAAATAATTGGAAATGTTAGACCTATACAACAAAAATATTGGCAAAATTTTTGTAATAATTTTCTTAAGTAAAAATAAAAAATGCAAAATTGTTTACAAAGTAACATTTCTTGTGTTATTTCCATTAAGAAATATCAAACAGGATCTGGATAATGGATATGCTAAGGCAGCACCATTTGACGAGCCTGGTCTAATGAGTCTAATATGCTATTTGTTTTTGTTTTTTAAGAACTGAAACCATAAAGTAATTTAAGCACAAGTTTTTAAATGTTCTTAAAATGAAAATTCAAAAATACCTTGGGTTTATAAGAATGTAGCAAAAAGAAATTCTATGCATCATTTCTCTATTCTGAACTACTCATATGTGAATGCACGCACATCAACTCTATTTAGTAACCAGACTTGTCTTGATTAGTTTGCTTTTAAAAATGAAATAACATGATTCATTTATTGCCTTAATATTAAAATTAATATTTTTAAAAAATTATACATTTTATAGTTACTGCAGTATGTACATTATTCAAGATGAACAGAATTTTTTCAATGAAACTTCAGTCACATACGTAGTTAAAGATTCAATATTTCAACAATAAACCTAATTATTTTATATGTAATTTTATAAGAAGATTATTTCACATTTATTTACTAGCTTCCTATTACCCCAAGCCCTATAATGGGATCACCTACCTTTACATTTTGATTACAAAATCTAATAGTTCATTAGAGAAGAAATATGTATATTCTCCAAGGTGCAACAAGCTGAGAATGACCTTGGCCTACCAGCTAGCTGCTGGCCCAATATCCACCTGCGAGAAGAATCCAAATTATTTGACATTTTAGGCTTACACACCTATTTAAGCCTAACACAAATGCCTACCTTCATTACTACCAGGAAATCGCTGAATAGTTGAATGTTAGGCCAAATTATTGTTGTTAAAATTGACGGAACAGTTTTGTTCTCTAAGTAATTACCAACACTTCATATTATGATTTTTTTGCACATGTTAAATAAATGTTATAAAAGACATAGAAAGTTCTCAACGAGGTAGAAGTAAGGATGAATTAAAATTTACATGACACAATATTAACATAATTTTAAAATTTGTAATTTAAAATATGCTCTATAATAGTTCAAAAATTTGTTTTTAATAAAACACAACCACTTTTCTGCATAGTCTATAATGTACTGGTACGTTCTTGCAATAAACTTGTAGATATTCTTGAAGCGCAACTTCAGTACATCTACTGTAGAGCCTGGAAAAAAAAATATATATATATACATACACATATATATGTATATATACATATACAGTGAATTTCACTTGACCTGCAGTCGTTAGTGGGAAAAGTGACTGCAAGCATTGAGTCATCAACTCACGCTGTCCATGCAATGTCTATGCTAGTGGCCGCAAATCGAGTGAAACTCACTGTATATATAATATGTGTCAATGTCCTTCACAATGAAGGTATTCCCAACCCTTATACATATTGACGATCTAGGATCATACTATTCTAAGTAAGTGTTTTATTTAGAATTCTAGTTATGTCAATGTCCCATATCTATGGGCATTGAAAAAAAAAAAATAAAAACCAAGAATTTCATACTCTAATTTTCCAAAGGTGTTACTAATTAAAATATTGAATTCCTGATTTATTATCAAATGGCTTTGGAAATGTAACATTCACAACAAGAATTGTAAAAAGATGGACTTCACACAATATGATCCTGAACCATTGCATATGTATTATGTACATGTATACACTTACTTATTTTAGGAATTCTCACTATGAGGTATATTCATTAAGGTAGAATATTTTTATCACTCACCTCATACTGAACAATATGAGGTGAGTGATAAAAATATTCTACCTTAATGTATACACTTACATATTTTTAAGTTCTTTCTTGTAATATTTCACAAGCAGTCAAAACTTGCATTGAAAATTGAAATTACAATACTTGAAAATACTTTACTTAAAAGGACAGAATACTAATACCATAAATAAACTAATAATAATGATTACACTGTCTTCATTATTACCATTCAGTGTTTATTTACTTTTTTTTTTGAAGTATAAGTCTTCAATATTGGAATGTTTCTCCTCTGGTTGGCAACAAGCATTCTAATATGCTGTGTATATTGGCGGTTCGTATGATTTGTAATTATATCCAGTTTTATCTGTTGGCACATGTGTATGGATCTACTTAGACTTGGATTTTTTTTTGGCTCAACTTTACATTACCTTACCCTTCAGTTTCCATAGTATATTCTTTTAATACTGTTTCCCTACGTACTTCTTCTGCCTTTACTAACATTTGCAACAATACTTATAACTTTTTTTTACAATTATTAAATATTTATCTATGTATGCAATGATTTCTTCAAAGTTATGCAGATTTGTTGTGCATATGCACAAACGCTTAAATGAACTTCTACTAAATGGTGGAGATATCTGTGAAATTGGAATAAAATCAATATTCAAAAATGGATGTTCACTCATTTCATTTTGTTAGGTTCCGAAGCTAAAAAGTTAGTGAACATTTAGTTAAATAATATGCATGTAAATTGTTTAGTTAGGTTAGGAAGGGGAATTTATTACAAAGGTTGGTCATATCGATTTCACATCTACGTGGTTCCATCTAGCAATACAACTCTATAAACTTTTTATAAATGTTTGCACATGTGCACTATTAGTCTGCAGGACTTAAAAATTATTAGGAAAGGTAAACAGAAGTTTTTTTCATTTTTTTTGTCACACAATGGAAACTTTATACCTAAATTTCTGTTATCTTTTAAGATTAATTTTTACACTTATGGGTGTTCTGAATAATGCTATCTCACTTTCATAACTGAATCTAATAAGAAACACTAAACAAAAATAATGAAACTTCAAAGTTAGTAAAATGAAGGTAGCAGCATTAGATCCACTCTGAATACCTCAAATTTACTTACCTAAAATTTTATACATGTGTAGACTTCCCAATCACTGTCATACCAAAATACACACATAGGATTTGATCTTTACAGCCTCGTTTATTCTGTGAAAGAAATAATGATGAATAAGTACACACATTACAGGTTAAGAAATAAAAATAAATGAGGTAGGCATATAAACAATTTTTTAAGGGGTATTTTAATGTCATGATGCAAACAAAATATACGGCCAATTTACATAATTCACAGTTAGGCCTATTATTTGAAAACACTATTTTCTGAAGTAAAAATTTTTGAGAATAATTATACCATATGTAATCATTCACCTACCTTCCATTAGCTGTATTTTCCAGCTTCACTTTATCCTTCGGATTGTAGATAATTAATTAATTTAACAATTAACTTCGATGCATCAATAATATTATATTATATTCAACCTCAAAACTTCTCTTCGTACAGTACATAACAATTCCACCGTTGATTTATTTAAATTTAATTCGAGTTTACATTTTACAACTCGATTTATTTGTACGTCATACGTCAACAATCGATAAAATAGCGACGGTGGCGCGGTCTTAAGATGACCACGGTACTACGTGGAAAAAAAAAAACTAAAAAAATATTGCGTCCAAATCTCCCTATAATGACTTCGTATGTGACTGAAGTTTCATTGAAAAAATTCTGTTCATCTTGAATAATGTACATACTGCAGTAACTATAAAATGTATAATTTTTTAAAAATATTAATTTTAATATAAGGCAATAAATGAATCATGTTATTTCATTTTTAAAAGCAAACTAATCAAGACAAGTCTGGTTACTAAATAGAGTTGATGTGCGTGCATTCACATATGAGTAGTTCAGAATAGAGAAATGATGCATAGAATTTCTTTTTGCTACATTCTTATAAACCCAAGGTATTTTTGAATTTTCATTTTAAGAACATTTAAAAACTTGTGCTTAAATTACTTTATGGTTTCAGTTCTTAAAAAACAAAAACAAATAGCATATTAGACTCATTAGACCAGGCTCGTCAAATGGTGCTGCCTTAGCATATCCATTATCCAGATCCTGTTTGATATTTCTTAATGGAAATAACACAAGAAATGTTACTTTGTAAACAATTTTGCATTTTTTATTTTTACTTAAGAAAATTATTACAAAAATTTTGCCAATATTTTTGTTGTATAGGTCTAACATTTCCAATTATTTTCTAATAAATAGCGATTTCCCATATTCATTATGTTCATCTAAAAGTGGAATGGTTTTTAATAAATACTTTTGAAATTGTGTAAATCATTTTAGTCAACTTACTAATTGATGAATTTAAAAAAAAATTAAAATAATTTATAGTTAAATACATCTGAAAAGTTGGCAAAGTTCTTGTAATTTTCTTTTGAAGAGAGTAAGAATAAAACATGCTAAAATTGTCCACAAAGTAGCATTGCTTGTGTTTAGCTTTAAATTTTATTTTTAAAAGAATGGGTAAGGATAGGGTACTTTTATTGCGATTGAGCCACCGTGGCCATGCTCAAGTAGTACCGTGGTCATCTTCAGATGGCGCAGCGGTATGAAATTGCGTCCAAAACTTAACACAGAGAGGCCGCTCTATTCGGTTCTCTATGTAAATAAACACGTTGAAACAACACAAACACGTTGCACAGATCACGTCGTATATTAGTACACGTGGAAAATTTGCCGGAAATAAAGAACATGTCCAACGAAAGATTTTCAAAACTATAATAGAATTAATATAGAAACGTTGAAACTATAGGAAATAAGAAACTATCCATAAAACATGCGTAACGACGAAAAATATTTTTTCTTGATTAGGCCTGTTTTTAAATTAACCTAATGATTGATTTAAAAACACTTTTACATTAATATAATATGGTAGTGTATTATTATCATCATCATTTTAATGCTTTAGTATATTTGGGTTATGTAAAGTTTTCATGGAACAAGCCATTTTAATGGTATAAGAAGAGCAATTATTTTGGTTGGGACCATGTATTACAGTGTTTACAAAGTATCTAATCCATCACCTGACAATGTTGCTGCTGTAAACTCTCATTCTTGGAAGAATTATTTAATAACATGCAAAATGATTATGATAATGTAAGCCATGTTATATATATATATATAAGGTGATTTGGAGCCATCAAGCAACAAATCTGATGAGAGGTCCTTAAAAAAATTTCCAACATTTCTCCCTCTCAATGCATAGAATTGCTAGATTACAAACCCTTGTAAAAAAGTAAAGTGATCCCAGAACAGGCCTCAGGAGGCCCTTGGGGTAGTAGGAGGTTAAGGCTCCCACTTTTTCTAGACAATCGGCACTTTGATGTCAGCCGGGTTGTCAGCCCTGCGTGACGGCCGCCTTTACCCCAGAACGAGCGTCTGGTACTCATTTCCGTTAGAGGCTGAGTCGACCCCAGGGCCATAGTGCCGCCAGAGGGTTTGGGTCAGTTTAAAAATCCTGACCCCAACGGGACTTGAACCCTCGACCCTCCGGCTTGTATCTCAGTGCCTTAACCACTACGCTACGGCGTGCCCCCCACAAACCCTTGTGCTTCATGGTTATTCAGGTGTAATCATAATATAGGAACGTCCTGTCTGCGGATGAACTTGTGATGGAACAGATTAGTTTAATTTGTAAAACTTGGAGTAGATCTTGGGAATCTCAATTTTTTTGTTGTTCCTGGACCTATTTTAAGAACAGTGAGAGTTTTCTTTTTGTCTTACATATATTCATTATTTTCATTGTTGCACTTTGGAATACTCCAACCCAGTCTTAAGGAATTTCACTAAAAATGTTTGACTTTATCATACCCTTGTCACATTCTAGGTATGTAGGTCCACTTATTGGGAATGTGACAAGAACTGACTGCAAATGTGTCTTCTCATGAACAATGTAGTGTAAATATCTAAAGAGCATGTAATTTTTATTTGCCCTCCTGCAGATTCACAGAATATATTTAACTACTAGATTTTTGGGTTAAGGATGTTTGTAATATACTGATTAATAAGAAATGAAGTTACCTTATTGGCTCCTTTCCTACCATGAGTTTCAGAATAAATATAGAAAATGGCCTTGTTATCAAACAACTTTTGAATGTTGAAAGAAAAGTAGCTAAATCGTTGCTTGTAATATACGATGTTTGGACAGGGGAGATTTTTCTGAAAATCCATGGAAATAAATTTAGTACTTCTCTTCCATGCTTCCCTCTGGCCGTTATAAATAATCTCAGTTCTTGCTATGTGAACCTTGTTTTCAGTTTCAAGATACATTACCGTCTTCTCTATCTCCAGCCTCATCTCTTCATTTGCAGTGGTACTTAACTGAACAGGAGCGACTTCTTATTAGCAGTAAATTCATCACAGATACTATACGAATCGTTTCTGGGGTATCCAAATTAAATGTTGAACTGTGTTATGAAAATGGTTTAATACATTTCAGAAGATATAAAGTTTTCAGAATAATTGTCTTTATACATGTTATACGTTGTTAAAAATACACAGTTCCCCAGGTGAATACAACTTCTGTTTTCTTTATGCTATAATGGCTTTCAGGACCCTTAAATGATGTGTGTTCCATAACCAGTTTTGGACAATTTGGTCTGCCTGTTGGTGTGTTTGCCTTACATATCCTTGCCTATCTCTGCATTAGTATTTATAGATTTTTGGATATTTTCAATTCTCTATTTTGAAATGGCATTTATAAACCTGAAAACTTTTTTTACATATATCTTTATTTCATTTGCATAATTTTCATCTGAAATTCTTACCTTGTATCTGAAACTTTACTATGAAGGAGAGCATCATCTTCATTTATTTTGGCCTCCTCTGTTTAATATTGTGGGACAAACATATATATAAAGTTAATAGTGAGTGGAGAACATATTTTTAATAACTCACCTCATACAATTTCAAATTTATTTGATTTAAGACCATTGGTTTTGAATGAATTTTTCATTCATCTTCAGTTTATTTTCAGTTGTTGATTTCACCAATTCTCTAATTCTGCCATATTTGGTTGGCATTATAAATTTTTTTCTATAGGAATATCAAAATTCATTGATCGATATTTATTCTTTTGAATGAATATCTTCTCCCAAACTGTTCATTCTAATGGTTTATCCAATTGTTTCAAATTGTGAAATTGAAAAATCAGCAATTGCTGCACATAGTTTATTAGAACATCATAAAATTAATAGAGATGCAAAACTTTTGAAACAATTGGATAAACTATTAGAATTAACAGTTTGGGAGAAGATATTCATTCAAAAGAATAAATATTGATCAATGAATTTTGATATTCCTATAGAAAAAATTTTATTTCAAAATTTATAAAGCCAACCAAAAGATGGCAGCGTTAGAGGTAACCATGGTGAAATCAACAAACATAGAATTTCAACAGTTGGTGTCATGAAAATAAACTGAAGATGAATGAAAAATTCATTCGAAACCAATGGACTTAAATCAAATAAATTTGAAATTGTATGACGTGAGTTATTAAAAATATGTTCTCCACTCACTATTAATGATATAACCTCATAATGTTTACTTCCCAACATTAATTTTAATATATATAAAGATTGTGCCTCTAACATTGTAAATTTTGAATTTGTTGATTCATTTATTTTGCTGATTTACATCAATACGTTTTAAATATTTTAACCTACAATTACAGGAGTCTCCAGTTTCATGAATCTGAGCTCTCAATTTTTTGTTAGTATCTTTCATCCTGCCAAAAACTCTTCCTCTTCTTACAGCTTTCATAAGATACACTGTTATTGATCATACTCATTCATTTTGAATGTATGTGATTCTAGTTTTCACTTTTCTCGCACAATATTACTAGTAAAACAACATATGAAGCAATACAATGAAAAAATAGTGTACATGTAATTCTCCTCCCAAATAAGACCAATATTGAATAAATCCAGTTCTATTACTCTACACCTGCACTGCAACAGTTAGATTAAAATGACTTGCCTTCCTTTTCCCCTGTTCACTATAGACTTACCTTTTTTTTTCACTATCAAATGGGCCTTGGGTTCGATCCCCGGTCGGGACAGTTTTTCTGGGTTTTTCCTCACCTGTAAGACCCAAACGGTCCCCGAAATCATATGGCCATCGAAATCATTGTATTCATATTCATCTTAGATTAAGCTTGGGATTAGGGACTCTCCTGGTGCACCACTATCATCATCCATCATATCATGGGGGCAATGTAACCCTGCCTTCCAGGCGCCCCAACCTCAGAAGTGGGTTACAAGTACGCCATGCCAGGAGGGAACACCAGGAATGTCGAAGGGCAACCTGGGGCATTTGCAAAAAAAAAAATCTCAGTGACTAGCCTTACTTTTGCTCCATAATTTAGCCCATATAAAATTCACTGCTCAAGCTATATGAATGTGCCCTTAACTGATTTTTTTTATCACATTTACTGACTTACCTCTCTTTTTCCCTATAGTCTTCAATTCCATCACTGCATTTCCTCAAGAAAAGATAGTCTCCAACGTAACATACAGGAATATTAATTAAATTATTTGGAGTCAATATTAATGTTGATTATCTTGAACATGTTTCGCTTATATCATAATCATTGATATGCTATAATCGAAACATGTTCAAGAACAAATCAACATTAATATTGAGTTAAGATGAACAGACTCCAAATAATTTAATTAAAAGAACCTCAAAATATTACTTCCTAAAATAAAACATTAAATACAGGAATATGTTTGAAAATGACTTGAAAACACTAGTGGGTAACACATAGAAGTAATTATTTTGAAATTATATTTTATTTAATATTTTTCAAAATTATACAATAATTCATGTAAATAAACTCTTATTATTTACTGCTTCAAATATCTTATTGTTTCTATCAGATACAACAAACTGCAAAACAATAAGACTGAGGAACATGTATATAATTTACTCATTTTATAATTTCATACTGCGTAACATTCTACAGCATCTCTCAAATGTTCACAGGCAATCAGTTTTAGTAAAATATTTAAAATTGTACTGCACATTTTGAATGTATAACAATAAATCACATAAAAACCTAAAATAATTTTAAATTATTACAGTATCATCACTGATTAAAATATTATAGAACAAAAATATAATTAACAATTTACTCTACAATGGGATTTGATGAGCCTTCACTTTACACCATTGTTGTCTCGGTTAAAATAATATTTTTCTTTCTCAAATAATGCAACTAAATTGAGATTAAGAACGTCCTGAAGTACTTGCTCACCTGCATATCTTAAAATATTGTGTAAAACATCAGTAGCCCAATGATATGAAATTCATTAATCAGTTTTAAATTAATTCCTACATCACTTCCTAGAACTGAAGAGCTTCTCAATAACCTTCAACATTCTGATTTAAGATTCATTGTACATGTTATCTGCAAGTGTGTACAAAGAAGACAGAAATACATTAACATGGACATCTGTTTCAACATATATATCCCTTGAAATCCATCTCTCCAAACCCAATTATGAAAAAAATAATTTATAGAGAAATTATAACAAAGTTATATGACGTAACTAACAACGTTACATTTTACAATATGAGAAATGTAAGCTAGGGTGAGTTATTTTTTTAAGCTGTTCTAAGTTTAAGACTGATGTGTATAAATATTTATAACTGTTAGACTTAATAGTTGCAAATGTTATAATTTGCCATAAATTGTTCTTCACCTAGCAATGATGCCACAAAATGTCATATTTGATTTTCAAATAGCCTTCACTTTTAAAGAGAAGTAGTATTTCAAGTTACTTGAACTATTCTGCAACACCATCACCAGGTCTTTATTCTTTGTTTGTGTAATCCATTGAACTTCCGGTCTTTAGGGATGTAGCTTGAAGTCGAGAACTTGCAATGGCGCAACTGACTCGGCAGAGAATATCTTAGGACTGTTGATCTCCTGACCCCTCCTGAATGATGAACCCTTATCTAATCATTGTCCAAAGCCAGGAGCAGCTGATTTATTGGAGAAATGGCTTGATTTCTAAAAAAAAAAAAACAGTATGTAATATAAACTTATTGTGTTGTACAGATCAACTCACATAATACACGCATATAGCAGTACAAGTGAATTATTCATAACTAGCTGAAGTTATTTTATCAATAATTAAAATACATAAGTATACATATGTATAATACATAAGGATTACTGTATGCTGGCTCAACTGCACTTTTACTAGCGCTTGATTTTTCAGTTATATTATTGTAAACTATAGCTCTTCTTTTTGTAAACTATAACTCTTCTTTTGAATTTACTAACATTATTTATTATTTTAAACTTTTTCAAACAATTTTATAACATTATTAGACAGTTTTGAAGTATTTATTTAAATATGCAAATCACAATATTATGACACTGTTAGACAATATTGTGATGCTAACTGCTATTTTCTCCACAGAGTATATTACTTAGTCTATGATTTTTCTATCGCTGTTTTGGGTTATCGCTGGTTGGATCAGCGTTAGGGAGCGATAAGTAAGTGTACATCCATTTTTAATAAAGTTTGGTAAATTTAATATTATTAATATATCTTTATAACATAGATTTGGGGACTTATTGCAAATATTGGTCATATAAATTTCATAGCGACGGGTAGTAATCCAGGATGATAATCAATATGTGGTTCGATTGTGGGTTATCGGTGGCTCTACAAACTCTGGTGCATGCGCACTGTTAATCTATAGGACTTTGAAAATATTTGACGCTAGTTTAAGTGCAGTTTTTCCCTGTATGCTTAGTAACTTGCATTTCTTACAATTTGTAACTTCTGTGTATCATAGATTTGCACATGCTGTTATATCAAATGTTATCATTGATCTGCAGTTACTTCATGAATTATTTTTAGTGCTACAGGTGTTTAGTCTACAATATTAAGACTCGTCAAAACATATTATTTAAAGAAAAGTAGTATCACAGAATTAGAATAATAAAATCAAATAATAGAGAAACTGCTGCATTACATATAATGACTGTTCTGTTCTGGAACATGTTTTCAGAGAAATACTTGATCTTACAATTAATGACAATATATGTTTAGGCCACTATACAATTTTAGCATAATTCCCACTGCTCTAACGTTAAATAACAGGAAAATTGTCTTGGATGTCAGATATATTACCGGTACTGATTATCTACAAGGCATTTAATATTAACACATTTTTGGAAATTATCTCTAGAAATATTTGTATTTAGACCTAGGATCTCATTACTTGTTCTATATTATAGGTATATACATACTAGATTTAAATTACGGTACTTGCTAACAATTTTAACAAAAATAGGCCTACTGTATTTAATATCCCAAAATATTAAGAATGTCAAATAAAACCAAATATTTTATAAAATATATTTCTGTAATTGGTAATTAAATATATAGTTAAAAAATAGTCCATAAATATAAACATAACCTCACATTATTTTGTAATGATACTAACTTGGTTTTAAATATGTATTCATGAGTGAATAAAATTAGTAATTCATTGTGTAAAGTACTGGTATTATACATGAATAAAATAATTTTCATTAACGAATTAAACTTACTTGTATTTATGCCTGACTTGTTTTATATAATAGGACAGTATTCATACTAGATTTATATTATTTGATAACCATTTTAACAAAAATAGGCCGACTGTATTTAAGAACTCAAAATATTATGAATATCAAATAAAACTCAAATACTTTCTAAAATATATTCTGTAATCAGTAATTAATTATATTGTTAAAAAATAGTCAAATAATAAACATAACCTCACATTATTTTGTACCGATACTAAGTTGGTTTTAAATATATAAGCATGAGTGAATAAAATTAGTAATTCATCGTGTAAAGTACTGGTATTATACATCAATAAAGTCAGTTTCAATAATGAAATAAACTTACCTCTCCGATGATCCAAATGTGCAGTAGCCTATCAGGTAGACAGGCCTGGTATCTTCGAAAGTCTGCGATATGACTGTAATCGTAATTTTCAAACTATTCACACAGTTCTTCTACCCAACTAGAGTATTTTTCAATTCAATTGGCCTTCATAATAATAATTAAAACCATATTCACGTTCAATGTTAAAAATGTCCAGTCTTTCACACGCCATTTTAATATAGGAATCACCCTCCGATTCTACCGACCAAATTCGTGCGGTTACGGTTTACTAACGAAATACGACGAAATAACTCCCGGTGTAAAGTTACTGTTGTTGGTGAAACGCAAATTGTAGTGAAGCTGGGAAACGCTCCGTTTAATATTTTTTATGAAAAGTGGTAGAACTGTAAACAGATTATTGCTGCCGCCTTCTCGAGCATAAAGATCTGGATACATTACTTTAAATTAAAAAATCAGTAAGTTTTCTGTAGAAATAATAGAGAAGATACATTTTTATCTGGTTGAAATTGTGGCAATTCATTCATACAGCCTCCTGTGTAAATCTAAATAAATCCCTATCGGCAATAATAATCAGATGAAATTATAACATCATTAAATGAAGCAGTTACTGGACTTAGGTCATATTTATATTCAAATTGATCAGGGAAGAGAGTGGAACCTGATTATGTAGGAGCAAAGGCCATATAAAGTGATCCAAAGAAGTCAGCATCAATGTAATTAAATTATTAGTTATTAGAGAGGATTGACAACTCAGGTAATGTAACCCTTTCTTTTGTTAAGACGGAAGTGGCTGACACATCGTAATAACTTACTAATGACAATAATCCTTTGCTCGACAGATTGAGTAGAGATATCTTCTAAGCCTCCAGTTAACTGATTTAGCGTGATAACCATAACCCATTAGCTAAATGCACAAGCGGGGGTTTTACCCTGACACAAATTACGTTAGCAAAAAAGTGTGGGAACATGGCAAGTTTCTAGCGTCGGAAGCCTAGGAAAAAAACCCAAGCCTAAGAAGAAAAACCCAAGCCTAGCTAATGTTTGTGACCCGACTGTACGTGAAGCCAGCACGGGGAAAAAAGGTCCAACCTCTGAAGGCGTAAATCGCCAATAATAAATTTGTAACACCCCCGGGATCAAAATAGGAGGGCGCATTAACCAATTATATGTTTCGTTATATGTGCCTAAGCACTGACCTTAGGTCCACTAGATCGAGGTAGTGGGAGTAACTAATTTACCTATAGGCGAGAGAGGCTTCTCCTCGTCACTTCTCGTAGATAATTTCATCAACTTGCTGCTCGTAGAAAACTACATCAAGTCACTTCTCTAAAACACTTCGTCAAGACAGTTAAATAAATTCACTTCGTATAGACGATCACTTGCAGTGTATAAAAGTTAAGAATAAACTACTTTTACCAGAATTTATTTGCACATTAATTCTGCCCGACGAAGTCCTCGTGGAATCCCGAGATAAGAACCTCAACTCTACCGAATACCAACCTGAGCAACCTAAGTTCTCACACATGGAGAACTCCTTCAGTATTCCTAGTGTCACTAAATCTCTTTACCCAACAATAACCCCCTCTCCATATTGGCTCCCTAACGTGCGGGCAGAATAGGTCGTAAAAGTAACACACGAATAGAAATCAACGGCAGAACGACTAAGTCCCACGACCACGAGGCAACCAGGACAGAGAAGATGACGGCAACAAGCAGGCAACCCTGGATGCGGAACGAGAAGACAGCGACTGAAGGAAGGATGCAGTAAGTGACACAACAGCAGAATAAGCATTTTCTTTACTTTTTACATATATCTGTGTGTATTTATGTTGTTAAGAAGTAGGAATAGAAAGAGGCAGGCAAATAAAGATAAAAAAATGGATAGGAAACACGAAGAGATTAGGGAGAAGGCTTGTGGGCAACTGATTGAAGGAGAGAACGAAATCGTAAGGATGGGAGAGGATAACGAAGATGGCAGAGAGAACTTAGAGCAGAGCACAGGGGAAAGTAGTGAAAGCAACGCAGGAGCAGAAGCTAGAGGGGAAGTAGAGGACAAGGGAAATCCAAGCACCGACACCATGAAATACATGGAAATGCTAATGTCGAGAATAGAGGAGATGGATAGAAGTAGGAAAATGGATTTAGAGACGATAGATAGAAATTGGAAAATGGATTTAGAGACAATGGATAGAAGTAGGAAAATGGATTTAGAGACGATAGATAGAAATAGGAAAATGGATTTAGAGGCAATGCAGAGGAATATGAAACGGGAACTTGAAACTTGGAGAGGACAGATGGAGATAAGCAGGGAAAAGGATGTATTTACGTTGAAAGAAACACTAAGGGATGGGATGAGAAAAGATAGGGAGATATTAGAAGCGAAAATAAATGAATCGCCAGCATGTGTAGGAATAAAGTTAAACATAACGAAAGAAAAACCTAAAGACTTAGAGAAAATAGAAAGCAGGACGGATAAGGATAAAACAATGTTACAAACTAATCTACGAGAAAAACAAGAGGAATTAAAAGGGGAAATAGAACGAGTAGACAAGAATGGGCTCTGTAGTGTAGAGAACTCGGACAAAAGGGTAAATTATATGTGTCTATTTGTACAAAAGCCAGTTAACGAACAAGAAACACTAAAGCCCCAAGTAGCTCAGAAAATTGCAGAGCAGGATAAACGCTCTGAATTGATTGAAATGATAGTAGAGCCTAGATTTAATGGTTAGGCATTGATATAGTGCAGAAAGTGAATAACCAAACTGCCAAACTAAATGATGAAATAAGTGTTCCCACAGAGAAAGATAATAGTGTATGTCAAAAGGATAGGACCCCAGAAAATAAATCACACGCGTCGGAGAGTGTTTCTTGGACGACGGCTAATCACAAAACATATGCACGGACAGAGATACTAGGGAAACCAGAGATCGCTAGTAATTCTGTGGCGCATACTAACCTAGATGATAGAAGTAAGAATCATTTGAAAAATTTTGACAAAAGTCTAGTTATTATATGTGAATCTGAGAATTATATTGAGGCTGTAAAGACCCGATAAATTACCATGCGTGTGTTCAGAGTTTGTTTGCGTGTGGGCGTAGTATCGCAAAACATGTATATAATAATAGTACAGGAGGCCTTTGCGAGTCAACAGACTGTGAAATTAGACACTAATAGTATTAAGGGTAGATAGACGGACAGTGAAAATGACACTCGAAAAAAAAAGGAGAGATTTTTACACGTAAGAATGACAACGGAATGGATATATTACGTATGTATGTATGTCTTGCATTGTACAATATTGTATTGTGTGCACAGGTAGGCACTACCGTGATTTTGGGCACGAGATAAATGTCCATGTAAACGCTGAAATTATGCAGTACCCAGGTAAGGAAGTGGTTATATACCGACAGAATTTTGATATAACATACAAAAGGTACAAACATATAAGCTCTACATAATCCCCAAACAAAATTAAAAACAAGACCTGATAAATTATACTTAAATGCATGAACCAGTTTTCACGGGATTCGAACTCAATACTAGCTGATATTAGGACATAAATGAAAAGTATTAGTGAAAAAAAAAATAAATGTTGTATGGTAAAATACCAAATATAATCAGTAATTAAAATAAATGACACTAATAAAGTGATTAAATAGGCCTAGATTAAAACGCTAATCGCGAGAGGAAAGGGCACAATGACTGCGAAAAAAAAAATAAAGTGAAATGTCGATTTAGATATTAATCATGATAATACCCCTATATTGATGGATGTGATATAATTAATTGAATTAGCGCGAATACCTAACACATGCATGTCCACTTTCAGCTAAGATTGAGGGTGATTAATAAATTGTCGATTTGAACTTAACGATGGAGAATGGATCTATATTTTTAAATGTTTTAACCCAATCACTCGAGCAGAAAGCTGCAGTATCTACTTAATCCAGTAAATGTTAAAATGAGCCCAGGTAGGCCATTGTCATTGTTTAATACATATAGGTAATTGAAGAAACTTGTACAACAATCTGAATACGAATAATATCGTGATGATTATGATTCTTTTGTCTAAAATAACAATCAGACAGCGTAAACATAGGAGCTAATGAGACAGGGTGAAGCTCAATGCACCTTAATTGAAAGGCCGAGTGGCGGTGTGAACCTATAAAGCGTGAGGAATTTATTTGTTGATTATATTTACAGAATTTAATTTGTAGACGTGGGCCGAAGCGGCACGTCACTGTGTTTGTATAACACGTGCTATTTTGTTGAAAATATTTGAGGGCAAGGGATCCCGTATTATCTAATAATGAGATGAGATGAAGTCATGGTCGCTGGTGGAAGCGAATGTGACAATTTGTGCGAATTTGTATTCGATGTTAATAATGAGATGAGATGAGGTCATGGTCGCTGGTGAAAGCGAATGTGACAATTTGTGCGAATTTGTATTCGATGTTAATAATGAGATGAGATGAGGTCATGATCGCTGATGGAAGCGAATGTGACAATTTGTGCGAATTTGTATTCGATGTTAATAATGAGATGAGATGAAGTCATGGTCGCTGGTGGAAGCGAATGTGACATACTATGCGATTCTGTATTCGAAGGAAATGATTTTGCACGCTTAAGAAAATAACGTCGTTTGGCTGAGTAATGACAGCTATGCTTTGGCAAAGTAAATGGGCCGAAATATGTTGAGAATAAAATATTAAGAATCATGAATATTTCATGGATTAATAATCATGATGAATTCGTAAGTATGTAATACCTATGGGGAAAAAAATGATATCAGGGTGTAATACTATCAATAATAATTGTTTATAACGATAGCACAGCTGCTTAAACGCGATATTTTAGTATTTTGGTCGCAAAGATATAGATCCATGTAAATAAGTCTTATTGACTCAATTTAAATTAAATTTAGCAAGACTGAAGTATTATTCGACATATGGTTTGAAGTAGACAAAACTGGTTCATCGCAAATGAATTCCCAAGCTGTAGACGCACATTATAATGTAGGTAGATATTAAGGTGTAAATTAAATTGAAAATAAACAGTTACACATGAAGGAGCAATTTATGCTATACTGGTATACAACTAAATAGTTTTGAATGGTAATTGTATAAGCATGAATGGTTTGAGTAGACCACCAAATATATATTAAGGGTGTATCTTTTTTTTCTTTATGAATATTTATGTATGTCTATATTGCAGAAAGTGAGTCTATTTAACCTCAAAGAACGATCTCAGGTAAAAGGGATACATATCAGTGTTTACAATCTGAACATAATTGACGTGCTGGCAACACTCTCAGGATTAACGTGCTCTTACCAAAATATTATAGCCATTTTTTTAAGGCCACATAGCTATGATGCTAGCATTATATTATGCGAGAGGATTATAAACAAATGAAAAAATCCCTTGATTTTTCCATTTGAGTATAGGGCATTTGTGGCAATTCATTCATACAGCCTCCTGTGTAAATCTAAATAAATCCCTATCGGCAATAATAATCAGATGAAATTATAACATCATTAAATGAAGCAGTTACTGGACTTAGGTCATATTTATATTCAAATTGATCAGGGAAGAGAGTGGAACCTGATTATGTAGGAGCAAAGGCCATATAAAATGATCCAAAGAAGTCAGCATCAATGTAATTAAATTATTAGTTATTAGAGAGGATTGACAACTCAGGTAATGTAACCCTTTCTTTTGTTAAGACGGAAGTGGCTGACACATCGTAATAACTTACTAATGACAATAATCCTTTGCTCGACAGATTGAGTAGAGATATCTTCTAAGCCTCCAGTTAACTGATTTAGCGTGATAACCATAACCCATTAGCTAAATGCACAAGCGGGGGTTTTACCCTGACACAAATTACGTTAGCAAAAAAGTGTGGGAACATGGCAAGTTTCTAGCGTCGGAAGCCTAGGAAAAAACCCAAGCCTAAGAAGAAAAACCCAAGCCTAGCTAATGTTTGTGACCCGACTGTACGTGAAGCCAGCACGGGGAAAAAAGGTCCAACCTCTGAAGGCGTAAATCGCCAATAATAAATTTGTAACACCCCCGGGATCAAAATAGGAGGGCGCATTAACCAATTATATGTTTCGTTATATGTGCCTAAGCACTGACCTTAGGTCCACTAGATCGAGGTAGTGGGAGTAACTAATTTACCTATAGGCGAGAGAGGTTTCTCCTCGTCACTTCTCGTAGATAATTTCATCAACTTGCTGCTCGTAGAAAACTACATCAAGTCACTTCTCTAAAACACTTCGTCAAGACAGTTAAATAAATTCACTTCGTATAGACGATCACTTGCAGTGTATAAAAGTTAAGAATAAACTACTTTTACCAGAACTTCTTTGCACATTAATTCTGCCCGACGAAGTCCTCGTGGAATCCCGAGATAAGAACCTCAACTCTACCGAATACCAACCTGAGCAACCTAAGTTCTCACACATGGAGAACTCCTTCAGTATTCCTAGTGTCACTAAATCCAATCTTTACCTCTTTACCCAACAATAACCCCCTCTCCAAAATCAGGGGTGGGGTTGTACAAGACAAGCTTTTTACTTACGCGACTTATGCCAATTTTGATGTAATTTAAAGTATTGTAAAGTGTTAATCAACATTCCTAAGATATGTAACCGCCGCCTAAATATGTATAATTAACACGAAGTGAACTAGTGGAAATATGATTATACATGGTAACCGTCCGACATTTTGAATTTTTCATAGAATAACGGAAATGAAGAGGTAATTTATTTTATGTATTAAATCACATTTAAAAAGCAAGGAACCTAAAAGCTAACCAAACCTAAATCAATTACTGTAACACAAATCAATTACTCTAACTAGGTGAAATCCAGGGAACGTCCTTTTTATTATATTACGCGGTTAAATAAGTAAAGGATAAGTCCGGACCCGATTTGTTGTAACCATAGATATGGTACATAGATATGAATCCCTCGATTAAATGTTCACATTGTGCTCATTTGTGGTATATCGCTGGTTAAAAGTTAGATAATTGTTAGTTATCGCTGGTTAGAAGTAAGGACTCTTATAACCTATGTGGTCATGACAGGACATTGTCCCTAACCTATGTGGTCATGACAGGAAATAGGTCCACTTTATTTTCATATTTACAAGTAAAATAATGAAGTGATGATTACATCTCTTAGCTAAATACGTGTAATATAGTGTTTTATTAATATTTATTGTAATTAGATACTCTTAAAGTGGGTAGAAAAAAAGCTTGTGTACTCCCACCCGGCCGAAATCAGGTAACTTAATGGCAAGTACAATCATTAAGATTGATTGGATTAATAACTTATTTGATTAGCTAATTTTCAAATTAAAAAGTTTCTTGTATTTGTTAGAATTTTCAGAGGATGGTGTAACCTCAGTTATTACCAAGAGGGAATTGTTTTGTAATACAAAGTTAGGTGGTCGCATGGGAACATATTACGGTAGTTGACAGAAAGGCTGAGGTCCATTATTAGGCGGACACAATTCTATACTTGCATTCTTATGCCACTAATGCAGTAAACACGTTTCGTACTATTTTAAACATTTTGGAACCATTTTATAAACATTTCTTAAGATTATTAAATATTTATAAATTACGCGAAATTTGTGTATTGGATTCTAATAGAGACGCGGAAATGCTTCATGTAACTTCCGCTAGGTGGCTCTCAAATCGGGGTTACCAACATTCGAAAACAACTTTAAATCCAACTGCACAACACACTAAGGACCTTGTCCGCTTGTACTGGGAAGCCAGAGAGAAAATGACTTAAGCGTCAAATCTCGCCATTAGAAAACAACATTTGAAAATAATTTCAAACCATATTTAATGATCCAAGATTAATTTATAGTTTATTAAATAATACGCATGTAAATTGTGTTGTTATGCTAAGGTTTATTATACAGCGTGTCGCGCCCGACGTGACGCGAATTCGCGTTTCGCTCGGCGTGATGCTGGTTTCGCATGGAGCGCATAAGCTACAGCGCATATGTTTATGGAATTGTCGCCAGATGGCACCACATATATGGAAAATCAAAATGACCAACGTTCATAATAAATTTCGAAATGTGTTTACAAAAACTAATGTATACAAACCTGTCCCTGCATAACCTAATAAAATAAATTACATACATACTATTTAGTAAACTATAAACTAATCTGCTGTACACTAAACTGACCCATCGGAATCTAACAAAATGAAGTGATTGAACATTTATTTCTTAAAATATGGTTTGGAATTAAATGCAAATGTTGGTCATTCACACATATGTCTTGCCATCTGGTGGATTTAATTTTATGAGCGTTCACGTATGCCAACTTCAATTCTAATAAAGAACTTTGAAAATAAATTGAGAGGAAAAGTCATAATTTGTCTACATAGATAAACATATTAAAATTCTTCATAAAAAAAGTTTCACGTGTCGTTGCAAAACGATTAAAATAGTTCGAAATATTAGTAAAGACAGAAAAAGTACCTAGAGCAACAGCATCATATGAATGTTGTATGGAAAATTATAGAATAAATGATTCTTTTGTTCTTAAATAAACATATGGTTGATGAATATACCAAATTTTAGAATACTCCAGATTTTCGCCTGAGCAGTTTTATCAGGTTTTGAATTTAATAGAAGGCGAAATTTATGCACATCCATGATATCCCAGAGATACAATATTTACAGCTTTTATTTATCTCTTGACGAAGTTCAAGCCAGAATAACTTTTTTCTGTACATCTCTGTACTCCTTCATGCTCATATTGT
The DNA here is from genome assembly GCA_030220185.1 of Diploptera punctata. Classification (NCBI taxonomy): domain Eukaryota; kingdom Metazoa; phylum Arthropoda; class Insecta; order Blattodea; family Blaberidae; genus Diploptera; species Diploptera punctata. The sequence goes on from JASPKZ010010449.1 coordinate 25,639, forward strand.
ATAAAATTGGTATAAAACATGTATAGAACTCGATGATTTGCAACAAAACTATATAACTTTCGTCGTTAAAATTGGAAAGTTATAAAACAAGTACTGTATTTCCGACATTTTGTTATAAAATCTTAGTTTGTTTTTAGCAATTACACCAATGAGTACGGGTAATATCTTCTATATTCTTTGTTTGCGCTGGCAAATTGCGTCCTGGATTCAAGAGATTCCAAAACACGACGCGACATGACAGCGCAAATTTTTTTGCGCCAGCAATTTGCGTTGTAGATAAACCACTTCCATTTAAATACATGGGGAGCAATTTTTGCGCTGGCGCGTTGCGTCGTAGATAAACCACAGCATTAGGTTAGGAAATGGGAAGTTGGTTATGTCCATTTTTTTAGCATTTGGGAATTTATTCCCAAAGTTGGTAATGCCGACTGCAGAGCCTTCTACCGGAAGCTACATTAACCATTACAGCAACTCCTGCATGCGCACTGCGATTCTGTGGAACGTAGAAGAATTCATGTCCGCCAAATACTGGACTTTTTCCGACATAAAATTCGAATATGCTACACTTCGGGTCGCACGAAAATTTTTCTAAGTTCTATAGAATCGCAGTGCGCATGCGCTAGTGCTCCAATTATCCCAGGTAGATAAATGGACACAGAAACGATGAAAACCGATGTGTGGAAAGGACCGAACTTCCAAATTCGCCACCTATACACACGCTTCGCCGCGCATGGTTTCCACTGGAAAATATGTCAGAATCCGTCATACCACGACCCGAAGGAGGACTGCAGATGCAAGCTTTGCGACGAGCCATGCTCCAGGCACCACCTAATGAAATGCCAAAGCAGAACTCAGCCTCTCACCAAAATTACAAAAGACTGGTGAAAACTCTAAATGTACACATTGTGTTTAATAAAATCAATTAATAAATGTAACCTCCAGCAGTTGGCGGTATATGTATGAGAAATCAGTATGACCAACATCAGGCTATTGAATCATTATAGGGAGATTTGGACGCAATATTTTTTTAGTTTTTTTTTCCACCGTCGCTATTTTATCGATTGTTGACGTATGACGTACAAATAAATCGAGTTGTAAAATGTAAACTCGAATTAAATTTAAATAAATCAACGGTGGAATTGTTATGTACTGTACGAAGAGAAGTTTTGAGGTTGAATATAATATAATATTATTGATGCATCGAAGTTAATTGTTAAATTAATTAATTATCTACAATCCGAAGGATAAAGTGAAGCTGGAAAATACAGCTAATGGAAGGTAGGTGAATGATAACATATGGTATAATTATTCTCAAAAATTTTTACTTCAGAAATTAGTGTTTTCAAATAATAGGCCTAACTGTGAATTATGTAAATTGGCCGTATATTTTGTTTGCATCATGACATTAAAATACCCCTTAAAAAATTTGTTTATAGGCCTACCTCATTTATTTTTATTTCTTAACCTGTAATGTGTGTACTTATTCATCATTATTTCTTTCACAGAATAAACGAGGCTGTAAAGATCAAATCCTATGTGTGTATTTTCGTATGACAGTGATTAGGAAGTCTACACATGTATAAAATTTTAGGTAAGTAAATTTGAGGTATTCAGAGTGGATCTAATGCTGCTACCTTCATTTTACTAACTTTGAAGTTTCATTATTTTTGTTTAGTGTTTCTTATTAGATTCAGTTATGAAAGTGAGATACCATTATTCAGAACACCCATAAGTGTAAAAATTAATCTTAAAAGATAACAGAAATTTAGGTATAAAGTTTCCATTATGTGACAAAAAAATGAAAAAAACTTCTGTTTACCTTTCCTAATAATTTTTAAGTCCTGCAGAATAACAGTGCACATTTGCAAACATTTATAAAATGTTTATAGAGTTGTATTGCTAGATGGAACCACGTAGATGTGAAATCGATATGACCAACCTTTGCAATAAATTCCCCTTCCTAACCTAACTAAACAATTTACATGCATATTATTTAATTAAATGTTCACTAACTTTTTAGCTTCGGAACCTAACAAAATGAAATGAGTGAACATCCATTTTTGAATATTGATTTTATTCCAATTTCACAGATATCTCCACCATTTAGTAGAAGTTCATTTAAGCGTTTGTGCATATGCACAACAAATCTGCATAACTTTGAAGAAATCATTGCATACATAGATAAATATTTTAATAATTGTAAAAAAAGTTATAAGTATTGTTGCAAATGTTAGTAAAGGCAGAAGAAGTATGTAGAGAAACAGTATTAAAAGAATATACTGAAGGTTAACCCCTGAGCGCGGTTTGACGTACATATACGAGACCGGCTTCCTCCCTTCTGTGCGGTAATTTAAAAGTTCATGCAGTCCACCTGCGCGGTAGTATTTTTAAACTACTCACCCAGTAACTTATTTTAGATAACTAACAAACTACTGGCACTCTCGAACCTGTAGTTCATGGCCGTGCTGACATAAGCTCTCCATACATCCCTATCCTGAGCTAATGTGTTGTAATCATCCCCTGTATGATCTACTCCCTCAATTCATATTTAATGTTATTCTCCCATTCATTCTTGGTCTAGCAACTGGCCGTTTTCCCTCTGGTTTTCCCACAAGAAGCTTCCATACACGTCTTTCATTACCCATTCGTGACAGATGTCCTGCCCATCGCAATCTACGAGACCTAATTTATGTCATTATATCAGGCTTCCTATAAAGACCATGTAGTTATCTGTTATGTGGAGCTTATTTTAGATATATACCAAATTATTAATAAATTATATTTAGTTACATTATATTTCTAATCTTACCTTGGTTATACATATCCTTTGCTCACGGAAAGTCGATTTTGATATTGATTGTAGAGCGTATTTATTTGTTTCTTCAACAATAATATTCAACAACGTATGGTCGAATATTTCCTCGAATATAGCAACAATGTCCCCAGAAACATCGAACTGTGGATCACTGATGTCACAGAATGTCTCTCGTATTGAATTAAACGTGTCCATATTTTTCCATACAAAATCTGTGGACACTCCCCCTAGCCCTTTAGCAATCAAGACACGTGTAAGTGTCTGAATATGTCCCTCGTCAACACAGCAAATGTCACTATCACTTATATCATGAGGAGGTTGTGTATAATCAGGTGCAAAGAAACTATCCTCACTATCTGATATAGACGCTAAATCACTATGTTTACCAATCTCATCTAAAATTTTGTTGACAAACTTAAAATGTTTCTCTTCTGACAACACTTGGTTTTCTGCACAGGCACGAGCCACGGTTTCACAAAGACTGCGATAATTGTTTCAAAAGAAAAGTTTGAGACCACACAATGAGACACTTTACAGATATTTATTCTTTTTCGGCAAAAATAAGGCACAGGATATGTTCAGAAGAGGGTCTGGCTGAAAAAAAAAAGTATTTCCTTTCAGTAACAAGTAGCCACCTCACTCCACTTGCCCTGTCATAAATTATGTCGTAACATGAAGGGGAATCATTCCTTAACAGGGTGACAAAAAATAAGTTCTCCAACATGTAAAACAACCTAGTTATAGGCTCTGGAAATCATAGATGTACCACGCATGTTGACATGGCAATCTGCATGTGGATATTTAAAAGTCCTGGCGTTTTAACACGTCCTTCTGCATCTGGGAAGGGAACGCAATGTTTAAATGTCCACTTTGATGGGTTAAGGTAATGTTGGTTGGTTGGTATCTAATGTCGAGCACTTGATAATGAAATCATTCGCTCTCTTGCACTCCAATATTTAGCAGAAAGGCTGGTCTCTTCTACAAAAGCTGGACAACGGAGGAGATGGTTTCTTTCCATATCTTCATTTAAATTGCAAAAAGGGCATTTAGGTGAATCTGTTATGCCAATTCTGTGTAGGTGTTTATTCAAGCAGTCATGTCCCGTTAGCAGTCTGAATGTTGCTACTGCAGATTTTCTTTGTAATGTAGTAATGTCATAAGCTTGTAGATTTTCCCATTCCTTTCCAGATGTTTTGGTGGTGTATTCTTCTCTAAGTTTATTGATGTATTTATTTGAGATAATTCTTTTGATAGAGTGAAAGGAAACTGGAGCAGAAGTTGGGTTTGAAACAATTTTGCTACCCTTCTTGGCTAGAAAATCGGCTATTTCATTGCCTGTCACTCCACAATGGGCCGGAATCCATTGAAGTACAACTTTTTTATGTAGACGGGATAAATGTTTTATCATTTTGTGACATTCGATAATTTTGATGCTTTTGGGTGTTGTGTCTCGTGTTATAGCAAGAATGGCTGCTTTGGAGTCACATAGAATTACAACTTTTGTAAATTTTTGGATGTGATATAAAAGATTTTGTAAACTTAAGAAAATTGCTAGAATTTCGCCATCAAAGTTTGTTGAATTTGTGTTTAGTTTACGATAAAAGGAAAAAAGTGGACATACTGCACCAGCACCAGTGCCACCATCATTTGGTAGGCTGGAGCCATCTGTAAAAATATGTATCCATTCAGGAGCTGGGTATCTTAGATTTATCATTTCCAGTGACATTTGTTTTAAAATATATGGAGGAGTTTCAGATTTCTTGATGTCTTCTGTTAAATGAAGGTTATATTCGATTTCCAAAAATTCTAGAGGGTTGTTTCTCATCTGCATATTTTCTTTTGAATGTGGAAGTTGCAATTTCTGTTTGATTTCTTGTACAATGCTTAGGAAGCTTTGCTGAGATTTTAAACATACTTGTGGTTTTCTTTGGGTCCAGTTATTATGGGGTAGCCTTAAAAATTTTTCATACTGTGTGACTGCTGTTTTCTCAATTTCAGATGCTATGTTTGGGTTATTTGTTAAGATTTGCATGGCAGTGATTGGTGTTGTTTTAACGGCTCCTGTTATCAGACGGAGGATTTGGTTCTGCAATTTATTAAGTTTTTCCACTTTAGTAGTTACTAGGATTTCTTCACAATATTGAAGTACAGGTTTTATGTACATTTGGTAGAAGGTGTTTAGGGTTTGTGTGTTGCAACCCCACTTTTTCCCTGCTAATCATTTTAATAATGGTAACCTTGTTTCTATCTTTGTACATATATTCTCCATGTGTTTCTTCCATGTTAATTTTGTGTCCAGAGTTATTCCTAAATATTTGGCTTCATGTGTTTGAGTTAATAATTCACCCTCCAATTTCAGAGTGATGGGTAGTGGTTTCTTTCTTAATGTAAATAGTTGATAATTTGTTTTCTGTATATTTATCTTCATTAAGTTCTGGGATGTCCAATTCTCTAACTGTATTAGTGATTGTTGGGCTATGGTTATTAATTGTTGACTTTGGTTTTTCGGTTTGGAGACCCATATTACAACATCATCGGCAAAAAGTAGGGTTTTCGTTTCGAGCTTTTCTATATGCTTAGGTAGATCATTAATGTAGATATTGAAGAGAATGGTACTGAGTACAGAACCCTGTGGTAAACCTCGATGTGTTTGTTGGTATTTAGAGAGGTGATTATTATACTTTGTAGCGATGAACCGTTGGATGAGAAAATTGCTGATCCAGAGTAGCATATTCCCTTGAATGCCTAAAGTCTGCATTTTTTCTAATAATTTATATCTCCAAATAGAGTCATATGCTCCTTGGAAATCAACAAACATTGCCAGAGTGTCTTCTTTTCTGTTGAAACTGTCTTTAATAGCTTGACTTAGGTGTACAATTTGTTGATTTGTTGATTGTAATTCTCTAAATCCAGCTTGATTGGGTGAAAGTAAATTATTGGTTTCTAAATACCAATTTAATCGATTTGAAATCATTTTTTCCATAGTTTTAACAATTACACTAGTTAGTGCTATTGGGCGATAAGGTTAAGGTAATGTAAAGTTGAGCCAAAAAAATCCAAGTCTAAGTAGATCCATACACATGTGCCAACAGATAAAATTGGATATAATTACAAATCATACGAACCGCCAATATACACAGCATATTAGAATGCTCGTTGCCAACCAGAGGAGAAACATTCCAATATTGAAGACTTATGCTTAAAAAAGAAAGTAAATAAACACTGAATGGTAGTAATGAAGACAGTGTAATCATTATTATTAGTTTATTTATGGTATTAGAATTCTGTCCTTTTAAGTAAAGTATTTTCAGGTACTGTAATTTCAATTTTCAATGCAAGTTTTGACTGCTTGTGAAATATTACAAGAAAGAACTTAAAAATATGTAAGTGTATACATGTACATAATATATATACAATGGTTCAGGATCATATTGTGTGAAGTCCATCTTTTTACAATTCTTGTTATGAATGTTACATTTCCAAAGCCATTTGATAATAAATCAGGAATTCAATATTTTGATTAGTAATACCTTTGGAAAATTAGAGTATGAAATTCTTGGTTTTTATTTTTTTTTTCAATGCCCATAGATATGGGACATTGACATAACTAGAATTCTAAATAAAACACTTACTTAGAATAGTATGATCCTAGATCGTCAATATATATAAGGGTTGGGAATACCTTCATTGTGAAGGACATTGACACATATTATATATACAGTGAGTTTCACTCGATTTGCGGCCACTAGCATAGACATTGCATGGACAGCGTGAGTTGATGACTCAAGGCTTGCAGTCACTTTTCCCACTAACGACTGCAGGTCAAGTGAAATTCACTGTATATGTATATATACATATATATGTGTATGTATATATATATTTTTTTTTTTTCCAGGCTCTACAGTAGATGTAAAGAAGTTGCGCTTCAAGAATATCTACAAGTGTATTGCAAGAACGTACCAGTACATTATAGACTATGCAGAAAAGTGGTTGTGTTTTATTAAAAACAAATTTTTGAACTATTATAGAGCATATTTTAAATTACAAATTTTAAAATTATGTTAATATTGTGTCATGTAAATTTTAATTCATCCTTGCTTCTACCTCGTTGAGAACTTTCTATGTCTTTTATAACATTTATTTAACATGTGCAAAAAAATCTTAATATGAAGTGTTGGTAATTACTTTGAGAACAAAACTGTTCCGTCAATTTTAACAACAATAATTTGGCGATTTCCTGGTAGTAATGAAGGTAGGCATTTGTGTTAGGCTTAAATAGGTGTTTAAGCCTAAAATGTCAAACAATTTGGATTCTTCTCGCAGGTGGATATTGGGCCAGCAGCTAGCTGGTAGGCCAAGGGCATTCTCAGCTTGTTGCACCTTGGAGAATATACATATTTCTTCTCTAATGAACTATTAGATTTTGTAATCAAAATGTAAAGGTAGGTGATCCCATTATAGGGCTTGGGGTAATAGGAAGCTAGTAAATAAATGTGAAATAATCTTCTTATAAAATTACATATAAAATAATTAGGTTTATTGTTGAAATATTGAATCTTTAACTACGTATGTGACTGAAGTTTCATTGAAAAAATTCTGTTCATCTTGAATAATGTACATACTGCAGTAACTATAAAATGTATAATTTTTTAAAAATATTAATTTTAATATAAGGCAATAAATGAATCATGTTATTTCATTTTTAAAAGCAAACTAATCAAGACAAGTCTGGTTACTAAATAGAGTTGATGTGCGTGCATTCACATATGAGTAGTTCAGAATAGAGAAATGATGCATAGAATTTCTTTTTGCTACATTCTTATAAACCCAAGGTATTTTTGAATTTTCATTTTAAGAACATTTAAAAACTTGTGCTTAAATTACTTTATGGTTTCAGTTCTTAAAAAACAAAAACAAATAGCATATTAGACTCATTAGACCAGGCTCGTCAAATGGTGCTGCCTTAGCATATCCATTATCCAGATCCTGTTTGATATTTCTTAATGGAAATAACACAAGAAATGTTACTTTGTAAACAATTTTGCATTTTTTATTTTTACTTAAGAAAATTATTACAAAAATTTTGCCAATATTTTTGTTGTATAGGTCTAACATTTCCAATTTTTTTCTAATAAATAGCGATTTCCCATATTCATTATGTTCATCTAAAAGTGGAATGGTTTTTAATAAATACTTATGAAATTGTGTAAATCATTTTAGTCAACTTACTAATTGATGAATTTAAAAAAAAAATTAAAATAATTTATAGTTAAATACATCTGAAAAGTTGGCAAAGTTCTTGTAATTTTCTTTTGAAGAGAGTAAGAATAAAACATGCTAAAATTGTCCACAAAGTAGCATTGCTTGTGTTTAGCTTTAAATTTTATTTTTAAAAGAATGGGTAAGGATAGGGTACTTTTATTGCGATTGAGCCACCGTGGCCATGCTCAAGTAGTACCGTGGTCATCTTCAGATGGCGCAGCGGTATGAAATTGCGTCCAAAATTTAACACAGAGAGGCCGCTCTATTCGGTTCTCTATGACCAACATTGACACACAATTACCAGAACTTGTCTAAAAATGTATAATTAACACGAAATGAACTAGTGGAAATATGATGATTTTACGTGGTAACCGTCCGATATTTTGAATTTTTCATAGAATAACAAATATGAAGAGGTAATTTATTTTACGTATCAAATCACATTTAAAAAGCAAGGAAGTTAAAGCTAACCAAACCTAAATCAATTACTGTAACACATATCAGTTATGCTACGGTTTATTATACAGCGTGTCGCGCCCGACGTGACGCGAATTCGCGTTTCCCTCGGCGTGATGCTGGTTCAGCATGGAGCGCATACGTTACAGCGCATATGTTTATGGAATTGTCGCCAGATGGCACCACATATATGGAAAATCAAAATGACCAACGTTCATAATAAATTTCCAAATGTGTTTACAAAAACTAATGTATACAAACCTGTCCCTGCATAACCTAATGAAAGAAATTACATACATACTAATTAGCAAACTATAAATTAATCTGATGTACACTAAACTGACCTATCGGAATCTAACAAAATGAAGCGATTGAACATTTATTTCTTAAAATATGGTTTGGAATTAAATGCAAATGTTGGTCATTCACACATATGTCCTGCCATCTGGTGGATTTAATTTTATGAGCGTTCACGTATGCCAACTTCAATACTAATAAAGAACTTTGAAAATAAATTGAGAGGAAAAATCATAATTTGTGTACATAGATAAACATATTAAAATTCTTCATTAAAGAAGTTTCAAGTGTCGTTGCAAAACGATAAAATAATTCGAAATATTAGTAAAGACAGAAAAAGTAACAGCTTTTATTTATCTCTTGACTAAGTTCAAGCCACAATAACTTTTTCTGTACATCTCTGTGCTCCTTCATGCTCATATTGTATAAAACATAATTAGAACTCGATGCTTTTCAACAAAACTATCTGACTTTCGTCGTTAAAATTGTAAAGTTATAAAACAAGTACTGTATTTCCGACATTTTGTTATAAAATCTTGTTTGTTTTTAGCAATTACACCAATGAGTACGGGTAATATCTTCTATATTCTTTGTTTGCGCTGGCAAATTGCGTCCTGGATTCAAGAGATTCCAAAACACGACGCGACATGTCAGCGCAAATTTTTTTGCGCCCGCAATTTGCGTTGTAGATAAACCACCTCCATTTAAATACATGGGGAGCAATTTTTGCGCTGGCGCGTTGCGTCATAGATAAACCACAGCATTACTCTAACGTAGGTGAAACCCAGGGAACGTGGAAATGGTTGGCAACATCTGGAGTATTTTGGGTTGTTGATGGTGGCAACGCTGGAACAACGTAGGAAGAGGAGGGAAAATTGCAGTGAGCAATGTAGCATGGCCATGTTTTCGTAAATATATAAATATAAAAAAAAGATCGTTGCAACATTGGAAGATGTTTAAAATGTGTTTAAAAGTGTTGCAAAATGTTTTAAACATGTTTAAAAGTGTTTAGTGCATCAGTGGAATAAGTTATTAAATTGAAAAAAATTTGCGACCTGAAGTGTACAACAGCCACTTAAACTAGCGTGAAATATTTTCAAGTCGTATAATACAACAGGGCGCATGTGCCAGAGTTTATAGAGCCAGCGATAACCCACAATCGAACCATTTGATTATCATCCTCGATTACTATCCGTCGCTATGAAATTTAAATGACTAGCATTTGCAATAAATCCTTAATCTATGTTAAAAAGTATATCAAATTACCAAATGTTTATTAAAAATGGGTGTATACTTACTTATCACTCCCTAACGCTGATCCAACCAGCGATAACCCAAAACAGCGATAGACAAATCATAGACAAAGTAATATACTCTGTGGAGAAAATAGCAGTTAGCTTCACAATATTGTCTAACAGTGTCATAATATTGTGATTTGCATATTTAAATAAATACTTCAAAATTGTCAAATAGTGTTATAAAAATTGTTTGAAAAAGTTTAAAATATTAAATAATGTCAGTAAATACAAAAGAAGGGCTATAGTTTACAACAATATAACTGAAAAATCAAGTGCAGTTGAGCCATTCAGTTATTGGCAGAAGGATACAATAATTTCTTGTAGTCTTTCGAGTATTCAAAGTTTTCCCATTATAGGTTACCAGCCTAAATTGCAGAATACCCTAGAAAAATACAACATGAAAATATCTGAAAATAAAACCAAATCCATGGCAATCACTGGAAAGGAACTTTCGAGAGTAAAAAATAATAATAAATAATAAAACCAATAGAACAAGTAACACACTTTAATTATTTAGGTAATAATATATCACAGTTTCATAATCAAAAAGATGTGGAAACAAATTTAGAAAAATATAACAGATTAAATGGTATAATTAGGAGAAATTTTGGAAAACAAATGAGGAAAGAAATCCAATTGAGATTTCATAATGCCATAGCCAAACCTGCTCTACTATACGGAAGTGAATGCTGGACACTTCGAGCAAAAGATAAATCCCGCATTAATAGTTCACAAATGAGATTCCTCTGATCACTAACTGGAGTAACATTAAGGGATAGAATGAAAAGGATAAGGATGCAGTGGAATAGTAGGGAAATGGTTGAACATATACAAAATTATCAGATTAAATGGTTCCAACACGTCCAGAGAATGTCAAATTCCCGTTTACCAAAGATGATTTACCACCTCAACCCTAATGGCAAAAGAGACCTCGGAAGACCCTTCAACCGATGGAAGGATCAGTTTTTGTAGTCGCAGAACGGGCATCATCACCCGATACTGCATTCGGAAAGAAGAAGAAGAAGATAGAATAATCATATTTAAGAATTGTGCAAAAAAGAAAATTGTTGGATAAGATTGAGAAACCGACACACCCATAATTCTTCTTAAGTTCTACAGAATGCAGTGCGCATGCACGAGTTGCAGGATTGTGGTATGGTTAATGTAGCTTCAGGTAGATGGCTCTGAAGTTGGCATTAAACAACTTCGGGAATAAATTCCCAAATCCTAAAAAGAAATGGATGTAAACTAACTTCCCTTTTCCTAACCTAACGAAACAATTTACATGCATATTATTTAATAAACTTTAAAATAATTTTACGTACATTAACACTAAATATGGTTTGGAATTATTTTCAAATGTTGGTAACTGCGATGTGAGAATCGCTTAGTGGATGTTACATGAAACATTTCCGCGGCTGTAGTACTCCATGTACAATATTTACATAATTTAGAAATATTTTAAAATCATAAGAAATGTTTATAACATGGTTCCAAAATGTTTAAAATAGTACCAAACATTATTATAAATGGTTGAAAAATGTTTAGTACATCAGTGGCATAAGAATATTAGATGGAAAATTGTGTGTGATGCTTTATACACCTCAGCCCTTTCTCGTACATTGGTGTGCATACAGAATTGCTTTTTATGTCGTGTCAGCATGTTTATTTTTGCTGATTACCATTAGGTCTTGAAATTTTTAAAATACCCGCAACACATTTACCGGATAATTGGTTTACGGTTTTGTTTTTACTAACTTTTCCCACTATTTTGAACATTTCTAAAGCTCGTTCTTAACAATATTCATAAATAGTATAAAATGTTTTGGCTGAATTTTCCAACATGGATTCTACCTTACTTTACTTTCATGGCTTAACTTTAGATTACCTTTTCCTTGATTTTCCATAGTATGTTCTTGTGAAACTGTTGCTCTATCTACATCTTCTGTCTTTACCAACATTTCTCCAAATATACTTTTGAATGATGGTCATTCCAATTTCACAGATATCTCCTTTTAGAGTTTGCCAAGCGCACTGTTCTGCATAACTTTGAAGAAATCATTGCATTTGTACATAAAGATTTAATAATTGTAAAAAAATGGTTTATAAGTATCGTTGCAAAATGTCTCAAATATTACAGAATGTTAGTAAAGACAGAATCATATAATTTTTGGTCTGGACATCTTACCTCAATATTAATGTTGATTTGTTCTTGGACATGTTTCAAAACAATTCTGTTTTATCGTCAGCTTTCCCAGAATTGTTTTGAAACATGTCCAAGAACAAATCAACATTAATATTGAGGTAAGATGTCCAGACCAAAAATAATATAATTAAAATAACCTCAAAATATAACTTCCTAAAATTAAATATTAAAGACAGAATCATTGCTTACGCAGATAAATATTTTAATAATTGTAGAAAAAGGGTTATAAGTATTGTTGCAAAATGTTTGAAATATTACAAAATGTTTCCATGAGCGCAGTGTGAATTTTTTCTAAGTCCGAGGCAGACACCATGCGCATGCACCAACAGGGTTTTATTTTAAAATTATTTCCCACCATTTACAACAAATTATACATTTCTTTCTGACGATTCATTGGACATATTTTTTTATGATATATAACTATTATGTAACATGAAGACGTGACAGCCATATTGATTTTTAAGAATATTCTATACAACAACAGTGCAGCCAACATAGGTTATGTACTTTAGAATTTGAGAACTTACTATTTATTTTTGGGTGTTGCATTCTTTCACAGGTTAGAGTGCTTAAATTGCATTAGGTTAGCTTTTAGGTTGGTCTTCCACAGGTTAGAGTACTTAAATTGCATTAGGTTAGCTTTTAGGTTCGTTAAATAACATGTATAATGTTGGCTGCATTGCAATAATCCATAGAGTAAACTGCTTCGCGTTTGTTAGCACATGCGCGTGGTGTCTGCCTGGGTCTTAGAAAAAATTCTCGCTGTGCTTAATGGAAGGATTATCCGAATTGATTTTTTATCATGTATTTATTTATTTATCTAATGACATACAACATTGACAAAATGTCATTTGTTCATCTGATTCATCATAATGATTCTGGCTTCCGAATATTATCCGGTCTTAGATATACTGCGAAGAGTCGGGCAGCACATTAGGTATTCTAGGAAAAACTGCACTTAAACTAGCGTGAAATATTTTCAAAGAACTATAGAACAACAGTGCACATGCGCCAGAGTTTATAGAGGTTATCGAACCAATTGATTATCATCCTCGATTACTATCCGTCGCTATGAAATTTAAATGACTAGCATTTGCAATAAATCCTTAATCTATGTTAAAAAATATATCAAATTACCAAATGTTTATTAAAAATGGGTGTACACTTACTTATCACTGCCTAACGCTGATCCAACCAGCGATAACCCAAAACAGCGATAGAAAAATCATAGACTAACTAATATACTCTGTGGAGAAAATAGCAGTTAGCTTCACAATATTGTCTAACAGTGTCATAATATTGTGATTTGCATATTTAAATAAATACTTCAAAATTGTCAAATAGTGTTATAAAAATTGTTTGAAAAAGTTTAAAATATTAAATAATGTCAGTAAATACAGAAGAAGGGCTTTAGTTTACAACAATATAACTGAAAAATCAAGTGCTAGTAGAAGTGCAGTTGAGCCATTCAGTTATTGGCAGAAGGATACAATAATCATATTTTTCGTATTTTAGTACTTTCTAGGGATAAGGTGTAGAAACTGTCGCACATGAATTCTTCTAAGTTCTCCAGAATGCAGTGCGCATGCACGAGTTGCAGGAGTTGCTGTAATGGTTAATGTAGCTTCAGGTAGATGGCTCTGAAGTTGGCATTAACAACTTCGGGAATAAATTCCCAAATCCTAAAAAGAAATGGATGTAAACTAACTTCCCTTTTCCTAACCTAACGAAACAATTTACATGCATATTGTTTAATAAACTTTAAAATAATTTTACGTACATTAACACTAAATATGGTTTGGAATTATTTTTCAAATGTTGGTAACTGCGATGTGAGAGTCGCTTAGTGGATGTTACATGAAACATTTCCGCGCCTGTGGTACTCGATGTACAATATTCACATAATTTAGAAATATTTAAAAATCATAAGAAATGTTTATAACATGGTTCCAAAATATTTAAAATAGTACCAAACATTATTATAAATGGTTGAAAAATGTTTAGTACATCAGTGGCATAAGAATATTAGATGGAAAATTGTGTGTGACGCTTTATACACCTCAGCCCTTTCTTGTACATTGGTGTGCGTACAGAATTGCTTTTTATGTCGTATCAGCATGTTTATTTTTGCTGATTACCATTAGGTCTTGGAATTTTTAAAATACCCACAACACATTTACCAGATTATTGGTTTACGGTTTTGTTTTTACTAACTTTTCCCACTATTTTGAACATTTCTAAAGCTCGTTCTTAACAATATTCATAAACAGTATAAAATGTTTTGGCTGAAGTTTCCAACATGGATTCTACCTCACTTTACTTTCATGGCTTAACTTTAGATTACCTTTCCCTTGATTTTCCATAGTATGTTCTTGTAAAACTGTTGCTCTATCTACATCTTCTGTCTTTACCAACATTTCTCCAAATATACTTTTGAATGATGGTCATTCCAATTTCACAGATATCTCCATCATTTAGTGTAAGTTCCTTTTAGAGTTTGCGCAAGCGCACAGTTCTCCATAACTTTATAGAAATCATTGCATTTGTACATAAATATTTAATAATTGTAAAAAAAAAATGGTTTGTAAGTATCGTTGCAAAATGTCTCAAATATTACAAAAAGTTAGTAAAGACAGAATCATTGCTTACGCAGATAAATATTTAATAATTGTAGAAAAAAGGGTAATGACTATTGTTGCAAAATGTTTGAAATATTTCAAAATGTTTCCATGAGCGTAGTGTGAATTTTTTCTAAGTCCGAGGCAGACACCATGCGCATGCACCAACAGGGTTTTATTTTAAAATTATTTCCCACCATTTACAAAAATTTTAAATTTTTTTCTAACAATTAATTGAACATATTTTTTTATGGTATATAACTATATATGTAACATGGCGTGGCAGCCATATTGATTTTTAAGAACAGTGCAGCCAACATAGGTTATGTACTTTAGAATTTGAGAACTTACTATTTATTTTTGGGTGTTGCATTCTTTCACAGGTTAGAGTGCTTAAATTGCATTAGGTTAGCTTTTAGGTTGGTTTTTCATAGGTTAGAGTACTTAAATTGCATGTATAATGTTGGCTGCATTGCAATAATCCATAGAGTAAACCGCTTCGCGTTTGTTAGCGCATGCGCATGGTGTCTGCCTGGGACTTAGAAAAAATTCTCGCTGCGCTTAATGGAAGGATTATCCGAATTGATTTTTGATCATGTATTTATTTATTTATCTAATGGCACAACATTCACAAAACGTAATTTGTTCATCTGATTCATCATAATGATTCTGGCTTCCGAATATTATCCGATCTCAGATATACTGCGAAGAGTCGGGCAGCACATTAGGTATTCTAGGAAAAACTGCACTTAAACTAGCGTGAAATATTTTCAAAGTCCTATAGAACAACAGTGCACATGCGCCAGAGTTTATAGAGCCAGCGATAACTCATAATCGAACCACTTATCGATTATCAACCTTGATTACTATCCATCGCTATGAAATTTAAATGACCAATATTTGCAATAAATCCCCAAATCTATGTTAAAAAATATATTAATATTAAAATTACCAAATGCTTATTAAAAATGGGTGTACACTTATCACTCCCTAACACTGATCCAACTAGCGATAATATAATATTAAAATTACAAAACTTTTATTAAAAATGGGTGTACACTTACTTATAACTCCCTAACGCTGATCCAACCAGCGATAACCCAAAACAGCAATAGAAAAATCATAGACTAAGTAATATACTCTGTGGAGAAAATAGCAGTTAGCATCACAATATTGTCTAACAGTGTCATAATATTGTGATTTGCATATTTTAATAAATACTTGAAAATTGTCTAATAATGTTACAAAAATTTTTTAAAAAAGTTTAAAATATTGAATAATGTTAGTAAATACAGTTTACAAGAATATAACTAAAAAATCAAGCGCTAGTAGAAGTGCAGTTGAGCCGGTATTCTATATCTTAATCCAGGTTTCAGAGCTTGCAGGTGGTTCCAAAGCGAGACAGTTTTATGGGAAGAATGTCGTGTCCATTTTGGAGCTGGAATTTCACAACAACGTCTTGTCTTGGCCAGTCAGGTATGTCATGTATGGAGGTCTTTGCAGGCTATTTGTTGTGTTTATTTCTAAGCTCATGAGATATTGTTCCTTCATCTGCTTCTTTATACAGGGCGAGTCAGAAGGAAAGGTACATGCTCTGAGGGGTGATAGTATTGGTGATACTGAACAAAAATCTTCTCATATACATATGGCCTTTTCTTAACCATTTCAGGGTAATTTAATGAAAACGAGGAACCAGAAAAGTGCAGGTGACAGTAAATCAAGATTTTCTTATCATAAGTTTTGTTTAATTTTGTACGTTTCCTCACAAAATATGTTCAAACACTCCACCGCCAACTTCAATGCATTTGGTGCTCTTGTAGACAGCTGTTGTGTTACTGATCTGAGCTCATTCGTACATTCCTTTACTTGAGCCCAAGCATGTAAAATACAAGTGAGAAGTTTGACTCTGTGCTTGTAGACTTCACTCTTAAGCCAACACCACAAACAGTAAATAATGGGGTAAGATCGAGTGACTTCGGTGGACAAGCAATGATTCCATTGTATCTCAGCTGTCTACAAGAGCAGCAAAATGCATTCAAGTTGGTGGTGGAGTGTTTGAACATCTTTTGTGAGGAAACATACACAATTAAACAAAACTTAAGATAACAGTATCTTGAATTACTGTCACATGCACTTTCTGGTTCCTCGTTGTTTTCATTAAATTACAATGAAATGGTTAAGAAAACACCATATGTATGTTAGAAGTTCTTTGTACAGAATCACCAGTACTAACACTCCTCAAAGCATGTACCTTTCCTCCTGACTCACCCTGTATAGAGCTTAGAGGAGTGGTATGATGTATCTGTTTTGAAGCAGTTAGGGAGCATGGCAGCTTTCTTTGCTAATATGTCTACTTGTTCATTGCCAAAAATCTGTCAATGCTGAGGGATCCATGCAATACAACTTTCTTTTGTGCATTTGGGACAGATATGTGTCGAATTTAGAACATGATGTACACGGACACCAAGTTAGAGCATATAAAGTTATTAAACATTTAAATAAAAACAAAAGGACACAATACAGTTAAATCCTATACCTCTTACACATTGGGAACAACATTATACATCGTTGTGGACAAACTTAGAAGAACAAACAATAGCCTTAAGAGAAAATGACCTAAATGTGGATAGTATTAGGTTTGAAGAGCTAATGTTAACAATGCAAAATTTTAAAAACAAGAAATCGCCTGGAGCAGATAATCTAAACATAGAATTATTCAAATGTGCATCGATTACATTTATTGTTAAGTTTTCTTGAATTTATAAATCTTTGCTGGAAAACGGGCTCTGTTCCGGATGAATGGAAGGACGCAATAACTGTTCCGATATTTAAAAAATGGAAACATAAGAGAATGTACAAATATAGAGGAATAATTTAACTTTTATAGGAATTAATCACTATGAGGTTTAATTTATGGTGAAATTAAATGTTTCTTACCTCTCCTCATATAAATTTTCTAAGTTGATCGCGATTTCCAGACTATAACTGTCTCATCATCAGAACTTTATAACACCAGTTGCCAACAAAGTTCTGATAATGAGACAGTTATAGTCTCGAAATTGCGATCAACTTAGAAAATTTATATGAGGAGAGGTAAGAAACATTTAATTTCACCACAGAAGAATAAGTTTATTAAATTCAGCTTATAAGATATATGCAAAAATTTTATCATATAGAGTAAATAAAATAGCTGAAACAATATTAAGTGAGGAACAAAATGGATTCAGAAAGGGTAGGTCAACTATAGATTGCATTTTTACAATGGCCCAATTGATAGAAAAAAGAAAAACATTTAATTTACCCACGTATATAGCTTTTGTTGATTATACTAAAGCATTTGATAGTGTAAGTAGAAATAAATTGTGGAACATACTGGAAATGAAAGGAATTCCTCAACACCTTATAAGAGCCATTCAGAGTTTATAAATAGGAACAAATTTTAAAATATACTGCAGAGATAAAATTAGTAAACAAAACCTAGAAATAAACCAGAGAGTAAGACAAGGGTGTCCATTGTCACCAGTATTATTTAATTTATACTTGGACCATGTCATAAATTAATGGCAAGAACAAATTAATATAAATAGTGTATTGACAACTCTGCTTTTTGCAGACGATCAAGCAATAATGACAGCATCAGAAAATGCTTTACAACAATTCCTTTATACTTTAAATAATATCTCTCTAAAATACAATTTAAGAATATCTACATCTAAAACAAAAATATTAGCTCTGAAAGGAAAATGTGCAATAAGAAAAAAATAATGATAAACAATGTAATTATAGACCAAGTTCAGAATTTTAATTATTTGGGATGTCATTTAGGCAATGACAGAAATTTAGATAAACACACTAAAATACAACGATTCAATTATCTATGTGGCACAATTAAACGCACTTTATTGAATAAGACTAGAAAATAACTATTTTGAAGTTTTACAAAGTATTGGCAGTTCCATCTCTTATCTATGGATGTGAAACCTGGACATTAACAAAGGCAGATAGTAAACAAATAGAGGCTGCTGAAATGAATATGTTGAGAGCAATAGCAGGATACCAAAGGACCGATAAAAAGAAAAACGAAGATATAAGAACAGAACTTAATATATTTAATCTCTGTGAAAGAATAAAATATTATCAAAATGCTTATCTTCAGCACATAATACGAATGAATGAACACTGCATACCAAGAAGAATGTATAATTATAAACCAAAAGGGAGAAGAATGTTGGGAAGACCATTGAAGAGATGGAAGGACCAATTCGACCTATAATGAGATCGGAACAGGCCACTGGGCTTAAACCTTGTTGATGATGATGATGAACTTTTTTCATCATGTTACAGTGTGTGTGTAGCCTGAAGTTTCTATTAGGCCACTGAATTTTTAAAATACTGGTAACAACTTTTATTGTGTTGAGGTTCTTTTTACTAACATTTCCTGGGAAAAAGTCCACTTTAACTTACCTGATATTATTTTTGAAGTCCTATAGAACAACAGTGCGCATGCGCCAGAGTTTATAGAGCCCGTGATAACCTACCATCGAACCACATATAAATTATTATCGTTGTTTCGATTATTATCGTTTTTCTCTTGTTTGATGTATTTAGACAAATTTAAAATGTAACGAACCTAAAAGCTAACTCACACTTAACCTAATTCAGTTACCCTAACCTCAGGTGGATCCCATGAAATGCTCTTTTTTTCACTCCTTAATATTCACAACCATCGATAACCCACTGGTTCCAACTATCTAATATACTCTCTGGAAAAAAATAGCAAGTCACCATCACAATATGTGTATTTGAATAAATACTTAAAAATTCTAAAATGAAGTTATACAAATTGTTTAAATTTTTTTTAAATATTAAAAAATGTTACCAAATACAGGAGAAGAGTTATAATCAAGGGTAAGTGTTTCTAGACCATTTCCTGTTATCCTAAAGGTTTTGTAAAATATGCTTCATAGAACGTTGTTTACAGTTCTTGAATAATAGAAAATGTGCGAAATAAGGGAGGATCTGGAAATAAGAGATTAAAAAAGGTTTATTTTGACAAAAGTTGGGAATTTTTTTTATAGTAAATTCTATAAGCTATGGAACTCGTATAATAAAATAGATTATTTTAAGTCTGGTATGGGGGATATTCTCACCCACCATAAGTTTAAATTAAGAAACCAAAAAACACACTTTTTATTGCTGCATATTTGAATAATTATTTGACATATATATGTTGATTTTTCCCAAAAGAATTGTAGAAATGCCTCGAAATGAGGTAAGAAATTGAGCTCAGGAAAACAGCAGTTTAGCTTTCACAATACATTTTCTATGTCCTACAGAATAACTGTGGATATGTGCATGAGTTTATAGAGTTGTCACTAGGTGGAAACCACATATCTTTGAAGTCCTACAGAAAGTTTTATGTATCTATTGCTAGATGGCATCACATGTCTGTGAAATCAGTATGACCAACTTTCGAAATAAATTCCCAAACATTCATTATAAATGGTTGTACACTAACTTCTCCACCATCATACTGCTGGTCTCACATCCACATGTTTCAATCACAGAAATGGACAATGATCCAGCCAATATAGGGGTGACACGTAGTCAGATTGTTGGATCCCCTCCTGTTATGAACCCGGAGCTGCTATTGTAGATACCTAAACTCCTGACAATTCTGGGTGGGCAGCAGTTCCATACTGACTGTAATTCCATGAGGAAATATCTTCTGCATGAAGACTCATAGCAGCACGAGTCCCATATCGCTGCACCAAGGCATCATACCTTAAACATCATGGCTTTTTCCATAACCTTACATTGAGAAAAATTGATTGTATTTTTAAATGATGTAATTGACATTTTCAGATAAACTGATCACACTGAATTACCAGTTAGCCGTTGAACACCAAGATCTGTGAAACATGGAACCAGGACTGCAAGTAAGTTACTTTGTGATATTATTCTTAAATATGTCTTAATACACAGACCAGCTATCCATAACCAATGTTAATACAACCTAAAGAGAAAACTGTTTTGTCTGCGCTGAGATCTGAATTTCATGACAATGTACTTTTGGCGATTTAACAAAGATAAGTTTATTTTTTACCCTGCAAGTTACCTGAAGAGTGCCACCACATAAAGTTTGCAGGTTATATATTCAAAGCCTAGTTGATGCAGAAATTTGTCTCTGTAGGTGTGTGTTTATTTAATGAAAGGTTGTCTCATAACATAGGCCTTAGGAATTTAATTTTTTTTTCTGCAGCACAAGGTTTATCAAGTCTTGAGACCTAATATTGGTGAGCTAAATTCAAGTACGTTAACAGTTTTTTGTATCACATAAGGTTTTTTATGCAATGTTGAAATAAAATATTTATTACTTTTTACATTATATGTAATATCCATTGGCCTTTAAATTCTTGTATAACCCACAGAGGCTTGATACAATATCAATTGTACAGTTTAAAAAACGTTTTTAAAATAAATAAAAACACTAGTAATATACCTTAAGATCTAAATGAATGGTGAATTGACTGGTGTTTTGCTACTGCCGAGTATTTTCTCATGCCAATCACTAAATTCCGGATGTTAGGCACTTCAAATTTTCAAAATAGGCAGCAAAAAGGCTCTAAAATCATTAATATAGGCACTAAAGATCAAAATAGGCTGTTACAAAAAATAGACAACATATTTTTACAGCCTTACGTAAAGAATATAAACATATGCTATCAATAGCATACGAAGATATCAGAGATGCTTTTGGAACTTGTTTTGCCTTTTTACAAAGAGCATATTTATGTTTTGCAGTGTGTACATACTGCGAAACATGGCTCTTTTTTGCGCAATTCACTGAAATTTTAGACACTTTGCAAAACAATATTGAATCGTCACTTGAGATCATTTCCCCGCACCAAATTTCTTTCACGAAATTGCTCAGTTTGCCTTTTACTGTTTTACTGCTGTCCATTCTTTAGACATCGTGAAACAACTGTTCTAAAGGAAAAATAAAAATAAATAAAAAATAATTGCCACATACACTTGTCGCACCACTTTGTCTTTTAAGCACCCTGCCTGAACAAGGACTACAGACTGAATTCAGTGTTACCAACATAAAAATAATATCTTCAGTCAATTAAAGGTTTCTATGCAATGATATGTGTCATGAAGTTTGTCCATTTCAATTAATTGAAATACTAAGTTAATTTGGAGAAAAAAATGACAAATAGGCATTTAAAGCTGAAATAGGCATTTATAGGCAAAATGAACTTCATGGAAAACAACTCTAGGGTCGTTGGTATGAACTTATATCAAGTCACTTTTACAATATCTATAATAAATAACTGTAGGCATTTTCCCTAACATCCGGTCTCTACCAATCACCAACGAAAATAGTAGGCAATGTTGAAGGCATCCCATCAACCCTCGTATCTCATTTCCATCTCTTTTATGTCTTTATGACAAGATTCTTCACTTAGTGCTCTGTGAAATATTGAGATGAGAGTGAAGGAAGTGTAACTTCAAGTTTGTATTACATCTCAGTGCCCTGAAGTTTTCGAGCATGGTTTTACACTTTTCTCACATTGGTCAACTTCAGCATTACATCAGACACTTCTCGGTGGCGTCCTTGTATGTTTCCAAAGTTTGTAGTTCCACGTCAGACATGCAGTTATTAGAAGAAACAAGTTTGCGAATCTGTGACCATGAAAAGTTTTCCTTCACTTTTGCCTCCGACAGTAACAGAATTTTTTAGCAATATATTGGTAACAAGGGGCATTTTTGTCCAAAATTGTAACAAACTGCTTCATTAATCCTAGTTTTGTGTGCAAAGGAGGTAGCAATATCTTTTCAGAATAAACTAATGTGTGATTTTTTGTTCCTGGCACCAGTTGTTTTCTTCTCAGTCAATTTGTAACTTTCTCTGGCTCCAGAGTCTCAATCACATGAAAAACACAGAAATTTCATGTATCCTCTTTGTTGCTCCAAGAAAACACTGCACACTTTAAGATCACAGTACACGTACCACTTGTTTCATTATATTGTATTTCTTCTAGAATAGTACACTTGTTTGTACTGAATGAACTACTGGCTAATTTATTCCCATTATCCAGAAGAACACCCTTTAGACTTATTTTGCTAGAGACAATAAATATTTGCCAATCTGCCGGTTTGTAAACTGTTCCTGAGCAACCATTCAAGCCAACAGTACACAACTTCCCTCTCTTTACAAAATACTTCTTAAATTCTTCTTCATGATTTCTGTACCAATAAAAAGTGTACCTGCAGTTAAAAGATTGTCTTCTTTAAATCTCGTGATCAAAATTAACTTTTTTTAGTAAGACCCAAATCGCTTACCAAATTGTTTAATTTTGGTTAATTGATAGGACGCGGATAGTTTTCTTATGATTGTAGGGACAAATTGAAATTATTTTCTGTGTTGGTACTACTCTCTTGTAGTGTTGTTGTGGTATTGGAATTGTAATATCTGGCCCATGTGGTGGCAGCTTATTGCTTCCGCAGTTTTTCTCCGGGAACTGGGTAATGTAACCAGGAGAGGGTCATAGGATGAATCTACTTCAGTTAAACACAATGACAAACTACTATGAATAAAGTCAGTGATAATATTATAAAATTGTATTATATTGTAGGTGTTTACATATTTTAATACTTCATATATATACTGCATACAAGCAGTGGACTGCATGCTCTCATTTTTTATGTTAAAAATAGAATTGTGCAAAAAATGTACGTGATACACAAAACTAGCAACAAATCCATTATCAGAGGATTTGACTCATTTCATTAATATATCTCATGCTGCAAAATCTTCGAGCTCTGTATATTTGATGTCGATAAATTTGATGGTTTTTAAACAAATCCAGAAGAAAATTTGGAGGTAAAGCACTTGTTGTCTGCTGTGCTTAATATGGGTGAACATTGTTATTGATACGTAAAGATGTGAATGTTTGGTAATCCATCCATAGTAATTCTGCCCGAAGGAAGGTCCTTCACTGCAATCATAGCATTTTCATGCTATGCTTGCAGCTTTACTAGGGAATTGTGTAGGTGTGGTAGCTTCCTGTTGCTTTCCACACTGGTGAAGGATAATGATGATAATGATAATGGTAAGGATGAAATGATAAGGATGATGGCCATATGATTTCGGGGACCGTTTGGGCCTTAAAGTTTTCCTGACATTTGTCTTACAGGTGAGGAAAAACCTCACCCAGAAAAACTGCCCCGACCGGGGATCGAACCCGGGGCCGCTGCGTGACAAGGCAGCACGCTACCTCAAGTGTTTGGTAATAATGTTCCAAAAATCAATGTAATTGTCAAATATTACCAATCACATAAAGTTGGACAGTGAAATTGGCCAATGTTTATTCACAAAATGAAAATTTTCATGAATAGCTTAATGACTTGAAATCAGTACATGGAATCTTATTTTTATGTGAAATACAAAAACAATGAAAAAAAGCCATTTTAAATTTAATTTACTGAACTTGAAAGGCCTACAACTGAATGGTATTAATAAGCTGTTAGTTTATGCTGATGATGTAGTACTACTGGCCGATAGCGAGGAGATACTAAAGGCCAACACGCACACACTATTGAGTAACACTAAGAAATTAGGACTGGAAGTAAATATCAATAAAACTAAATATATGGTCACACGTAGAAATGCATTATATAATGGAAATGGACAGCAAATGACAAATGATGAAAATTTTGAGGAAGTGGCTGAATTCAAATACCTAGGAACAATAATCACAAATAGGAATGAGATGCACAAAGAAATTAAACATAGGCTCAATTCAGGAAATGCGTGCTATTGTGCATTGCAGAGACTCTTGATGTCCCAACTCCTTTCAAAAAATGTTAAACTGAAAATATATAAAACTATTATTCTACCAGTTATATTATATGGGTGCGAAACATGGACTCTTACTTTAAGGGAGGAAAGGAGATTACGAGTTTTTGAGAATAAAGTTCTTAGGAAATGTTTGGACCAAAAAGAGATGAACAGACAGGTGAATGGAGAAGACTGCATAACAATGAACTACATAGGCTTTATAGGAAGCCAGATATAATAAGAACAGTTAAGTCTCTTAGACTGCGATGGACAGGACATGTGGCACATATGGGGAATGAAAGACTTGCATGGAAGCTTCTTGTAGGAAAACCAGAGAGAAAACGCCCAGTTGGTAGACCAAGAATGTGGTGGGAGGACAACATTAACTATGATTTGAGGGAAGTAGATTATGCAGGGAATAATTGGAAAGCATTAGCTCAGGATAGGGATGTATGGAGAGCACATGTCCGCACGGCCATGAACCTATGGGTTCGATAGTGCCAGTGCGTAAGTAAGAACTTGAAAACTACCATTTTCATGACTATATTTTGTCACTTTGACATTTTATTTTTCATCTCTTCTCTACGTTTGCCATTGAGATGGAGGCTTAACAAAATTGAGACTCTCACAGTCCATCACAGTTACTCAGGAAACTGTAGATTGAACAGTAACATTAGACCTTTCTGATTATTCTTATATACATCACAATCTCATTGGAACAAATAACAAGTTCTGTTGCTCTAAAAAAATCATTAAATGTTGTTTAACGAATCTGCATTACTGTTAATAGTTATTTCTCATACAATCATCTGTTATTTATTTTTTCCAAGCCAAACAGATTTAACAGTAAAGATATGGTATTTATAACTACACTGCCAGCTTAAAAATCGCCCGGAATATTTAATCTCACATTTGGTAAATATTATAATTATTTTAGTCCACCACTGTGGTCTCGAGGTAGTGTGCTGCCTTCTCACGCAGCGGGCCCGGGTTCGAGTCCAGGTCGGGACAAGCTCCTGGTTGGAGTTTTTTTCAGAGTTTTTCCTCACCTGTAAGACAAATGTCAGGAAGCTTACGGCCCAATGGTCCCCGAAACTAACCTGGACATCACCATCATCATCCTTCACCAGTGTGGAAAGCAACGGGAAGCTACCACACCTATAATTCCCTAGTAAAGCTGGAAAGCATAACATGAAAATACTATGATTGCAATGAAAGACCTGCCTTTGGGCAGAATTACTATGGATGGATAATTATTTTTAGCTTCTGATGTTGTATTATCCGCTAAATAGTCACTCCAAATCCAATGCAAGGTTGAGTTTTTTATTAGACAAAATCACTCGTGATTTTTTTTCAGGAAAACACCTCTTGTTGGATTACTTTTGATAATATATATATGTATGTATGTTATAACCATATATATGTATACATATATACATACAAACATGCACACATATTGTCTAAATTATTTTTGAAGGGAAAAAAAAGTCATGGGTAAGGAATTGTATGAGATAGGATAGCACAAGTGGTTATTTTCTTTTGAAAAATTGATTTCTCTACATTGTGTGAAAATATTGCACATGAATTCTGAGAAGCTTATATTTGACATGATGATATATTGTAAGTTTCATGTTACAGGATGTCAAAGTTGAAATAAAATCAGAAGAAGAAGAAGAACAGACCGACTATCCTGATATTGAACGTGAAACATTTCCAGCTCCCGATGAAACGAAACTTGAGGTAATGTTTTTGTTGGTATTTCAGAATTGGAGAGTGAAACTAACGGATCCTTGTATTAGTGACAGCTACAACAGTGCTGCTGCTCGTACATGGAGTAACTCCACACAGTTTGTTATTCAGCGTGATATAATCCCTCCATGGTATCTTTACCTTGCCGTGGTGGAGTGGCTTGCATGCTTAAATGATCCTGAGAGCTGTGCCGGTGATAGCATTGCTGCCGATAGGGTTACCCATGCCGGACTTGTCAAAGTTGATAAGCCAGACGAAAAAAGTACCTTGGTTGAAAGAGTGACGATCTTTCACCGTAAAAATACAACCATCAAGAAATGCGGACATGGGTTCAACTGGGGTAAAATTTTCCGGAGGTCAAATAGTCCCCCATTCGGTTCTCCAGGCGGGGACTACTTCAGGGAACCCATGTTAAAGGCTCAAACACAGGGACATGTTCCTAGGAACATGGAATGTTAGGACTCTATACAATAGTGGGGCACTAGAGATATTAATGCGGGAATTAGATAAATCGCCCTTGGATATAGTCGCTTTACAGGAAGTTAGGTGGCCAGGAGAAGGTAGTCAGGAATCAGGAAGCTTTGCATTATACTACGGAGGTGCAGAAAGACCTGCATTTGGAACAGGCTTTTTAGTCAGAAGGAGGATCCTATCCACTATCCGAGATATTAAGTTTGTTAGTGATAGGATATCATACACAATTCTAAACGGTAAACAACATGATTTTATAACTGTAAATGTACATGCCCCAACAGAAGATAAAGATGACAAGATCAAGGATGAGTTCTATGAAGAATTAGAATGCTTATTTGATAGCCTCTCACGATATCATATGAAAATTGTCTTAGGAGATTTTAATGCAAAAGTGGGGCGGGAAGATATATTCAAACCAACAATAGTCAAATTCAGTCTTCATGAAGATAGTAACGACAACGGGGTTAGATTAGTCACATTTGCCACATCGAAGAATCTCATTGTTAAGAGCACATTTCAGCATAAGGATATTCATAAATACACCTGGACGTCCCCAGATGGAGTAACTCGGAACCAGATAGATCATGTATTAGTGGATAAACGCTGGCACAGTAGCATCATTGATGTTAGGTCAGTTAGAGGGACAGACTGCAATTCGGATCATCATCTGGTCAGACTGAAAATCAGACAACGGCTATCGCTTATGAGAGGAACAAACGCTAAAGATGATTCTGTAAAATTTGAATTAAAAAACTTAAAAAATGATGAAATGCGTCAAGAATACCAAATCAAAATTGCTAATAGATTTGAAGTACTGAAATCTTCCGATGACAATGTGGCAAACGAAGAAGAAACTGATATAAATAAAGAATGGGAGGCTATAAGAGATACCATTAATTGTCAGCATCAGAAAGCATTGGTGTTTAAAAAAGCGGCAAAACAAGAAATGGTTTGATGAGGAATGTGCAGACATTGTAACGAAAAGAAAGCTAGCAAAAATGAAATTGTTACACGAGCCAAATGAGGTAAATTTAGAGCAATTGGGTATTAGATGGGAAACCACGAAGTTACTAAAGAGTAAAAAGAGGGAATATTTGAGAGAGAAGATTAATGATCTTGAAATGAACGCAAAAATAGGAACATTAGAGAATTATTTCAGGGAACTAGTATAGGAAGAAAGGGGATATGATTGCAGATTCCAGGAGTATATTAAATAGATGGAAAAATTACTTTAATCAGCTATTAAATGTACATACAGAACAGGACATTGAGGAGGATAATTTACAGACAGCAGAAATGCTAGTTGCCGAACCAAGTGCATTAGAGGTTGAAATGGCGATTGAAAAATTAAAGATGTATAAAGCATCAGGTTCAGATGAGATCCCAGCAGAACTGATAAAATAAGGGGAAGAAAAATTGATGGACAAGATACGCTGGTTGCTTAGTATGTTTTGGAAAAAAAGGCTCTTCCAGATGAATGGAAGGAATCAATTATCCTACCAATTTATAAGAAAGGAGATAAAACTGATTGCAACAACTACAGGGGCATCTCATTACTTTCAACTTCGTACAAAATTCTAACATATATATTAGTAAGCAGACTTACTCCCTATATTGATGACATTCTAGGAGATCATCAATGTGCAATTAGAAGAAACAGGTCTACAACAGATCAGATTTTTAGTATAAGACAAATTTTAAAAAAGAAATGGGAATATAATGGTACTGTACATCAACTATATGTAGACTTCAAAAAAGCATATGATTCAATTAAGAGGGAGAAGTTATGTAGTATCCTGCTGGGGTTCGGAATTCCTAAAAAGTTAGTTAGACTTATACGAATGTGTCTAAATGGCACAAAGCGTAGGGTGCGTGTAGGCAAACAGTTTTCGGACACTTTTGAAATCCAGAATGGGTTGAAGCAAGGAGGTGCACTATCTTCTCTACTATTTAATTTTGTACTAGAGCATGCCATTATATCTTTAGAGAATAAGGAAGGCTTACAACTGAATGTAATTTATGCTGATGATGTGGTATTATTGGCTGATAGCGAGGAGATACTAAAGGCCAACACGCACACACTATTGAGTAACACTAAGAAATTAGTACTGGAAGTAAATATCAATAAAACTAAATACGTGGTCACACATAGAAATTCATTATGTAATAGAAATGGACAGCTAATGATAAATGAGGGAAATTTTGAGGAAGTGGTTGAATTCAAATACCTAGGAACAATAGTCACAAATAGGAATGAGATGCACAAAGAAATTAAACATAGGCTCAATTCTGGAAATGCGTGCTATTATGTATTGCAGAGACTCTTGATGTCCCAACTCCTTAAAAGAAACGTTAAACTGAAAATATATAAAACTATTATTCTACCAGTTATATTATATGGGTGCGAAACATGGACTCTTACTTTAAAGGAGGAAAGGAGATTACAAGTATTTGAGAATGAAGTTCTTAGGAAAATTTTTGGACCAAAGAAAGATGAACAGAGAGGTGAATGGAGAAGACTACATAACAGTGAACTACATGGTCTTTATAGGAAACCAGATATAATAAGAAGCGTTAAGTCTCATAGACAGCGATGGGCAGGACATGTTGCACGTATGGGGAATGAAAGACTTGCTTGGAAGCTTCTTGTAGGAAAGCCAGAGGGAAAACGCCCAGTTGGTAGACCAAGAATGTGGTGGGAGAATAACATTAACTATGATTTGAGGGAAGTAGATTATACAGGGAATGATTGAAAGCATTAGCTCAGGATAGGGATGTATGGAGATCTTATGTCCGCTCGGCCATGAACCTACGGGTTCGATAGTGCCAGTAACTAAGTAAGTAACGTGATATTATTTCAGTCGGAATAGTATTAAAATCCAACACATAGTAACTGTTGTAAAATAAGCAAAATTCTTTAACAACATAATTTGGGCTTTGATTTTGCTAGTTTGTGGAATATATCTTCCTTTTTTTAATTAAATTGTATGCATCCAAATTCATTGTGAGAAGTAAACATGGTCACCATTAGAGAGATTTTAAAATTTTGCCTTTTGTTTATATGTCAGATTTTTATTTATTTTTTTCTTGAGATTATATTTATCATAAGTAATGCCACGAGTGATTTCCAAATTATCGATAAATTCACGACTCACGAAGTGAGGAGTGAATTTATGTAGAGAATTTGGAAATCAAGTGTGGCATTTGTTAGGACTATTTAACGAATAAAATTAAGCTGTTTACTCACAAATCATTATTTAACTGTAGTTATTTTAAAATATTTATATATCTAATGTAAACGGCGATGTTTGAAAACAAATGAGAAACGATAGGTACGCTTCATCTGCTTCTTTTGTTTATCACTGCAACTAGATCATACTATTTCAGAATATTAAAAAGGAGGAGCTTTCTTTAATATGGTAATTATAACACTGATAAATATTTCGTGAAACAGGACTCTGATTGGTTGTAAAACAGAAATCATTGAAACGTGATTGGTCATTGACTCCCATCTGGGGCATGAGTTAAATAGTCATTGTGATTCATTGACATGTTGTTAAAGAAAATTGTAAATTGCAGCTGCTGGAGTGATTTTAAAATTTTTTCTTCAGGTAAGCCTTCATTCTAATGGTCTGATGTTCAAACTGAACCTTACATTTGTAAGTTTGGTAATTCCATTACAGTCGTTGGGGTAGTAGGAGGTTAGGGCTCCAACCTTTCTAGACAACTTAATTACTTACTCACTCACTCACTCACTCACTCACTCACTCACTCACTGGCAATATCGAACCCGTAGGTTCATGGCCGCGCGGACTTAAGCTCTCCATATATACCTATCCTGAGCTAATGCTTTCCAATCATTCCCTGTATAATTTACTTCCCTCAAATCATAGTTAATGTTGTTCTCGCACCTGATTCTTGGTCTACCAACTGGGCGTTTTCCCTCTGGTTTTCCTACTTTGTGCTCTATTGAGTAATTGTGCCAGAAATTTAATATCCATGTAACTAATTACATGGTCTCATACAGAAGTAGATTATGTAATGTGAATGATTCAATTAATGACAGATGGGGGACATTTTGAAGAAAAGGCTGAATTCAAATGTCTAGGAACAATAATTACAAACAGGGGTCAGGTGCCCTAACAAATTATACATAAGCTCAATTCTGGGAATGTATTAGAGGGACTCTTGTCATGTCAACGTCTCTCAAAAAACAATAATCTGACGATATGTAAAACTGTTATGTTATATGCATATGGATAATTGAATCGTACTTTCAAAAAGATGAAACATTGTGAACATAAAGTCGTAGGACATTTTTTGGACCAAAGAGAAATGAAGAGACAGATGAAAGACTACTGACAGTGATTTCAATTAAAAATCTGTAGCTTATAAAACAGTCGTCCTCAACTATAATAACTTCTGTTATAAACATTGTCACACTATTATAATTGTAGGCCTTGATATATGGGCACATGGAATAATACCTCAGGACTGGAAAACATCATTAGTAATACCCATCCATAAGAAAGGAGAAAAAAGTAACTGTTCAAATTATAGAGGAATATCATTGTTGACAACAGCATCTAAAATATATACATTTTAAAACAAAAACTTCAGAAAATCACATAAGATAAAATTGGAGAGGAACAATGTGGATTCTTAAAAGGTCGATCGTGTATCGATGCCATATTTGTTGTAAAACAATTAATTGAGAAGTGGAAAGAATTTAATATCCCCCTATATATATTATTTTTAGATTTTGAAAAGGCCTATGATACAGTCAAACGGGACATAATGTGAAAAATATTGGAAAGCTACCAAGTCCCCGATAATCTAATAAATGCTATAAAAAGTTTATATGAAACCCGATTTCCGATTGAGGGTCTTTCCACTTTTCAACGGTTGCCCTTTTACCAGCCGGCTGCTGGCCCTTCACATCCACATGTGTCAATCACAGAGGTAGATGATGAACAGCCAGTGTAGGGGTGACATGTGGTTAGCATGTCGAGTCCCCCAGCCGTTATAGCTGGTTCCTCAACCTGGAGCCGCTACTTATTGTAGCTACCCAATTCCCTCATGATGCTGGGTGGGCACCGGTCCCATACTGGCCGAAATACCATGAGAAAATTTCTTCCCCCATGGAGACTTGAACCAGCGCAAGTCCCATAGCTCTGCGCCAAGGCTTCAAACCTTAACCGCTCGGCTACGGCGCGGGACTATATGAAACGACATTTATAAAAGTAAGGTTAGATCGTGGGAAAATAACAGATAAATTTGAAATTAACCAAGGTTTAAGACAGGGATGTGGACTATCTCCATTACTGTTTATTCTATATCTGAATGAAATTGTCCAGGAGTGGAAAAAACAAAACCCCCCAGGAGTAAAAATATGTAGAGGAAACCAAATACAAACAATAATCTTCACAGATGATCAAGTACTTCTAGCAGAGAATGAAGATGATTTGCAGAGATCAGTGTTTAAATTGCAGAATACCCTGGAAAAATACAACATAAAAATATCTGAAAATAAAACCAAATCCATGGCAATCACTGGAAAGGGACTTTCGAGAGTAAAAATAATAATAAATAATAAACCAATAGAACAAGTAACACACTTTAATTATTTAGGTAATAATATATCACAGTTTCATAATCAAAAAGATGTGGAAACAAATTTAGAAAAATATAACAGACTAAATGGTGTAATTAGGAGAAATTTTGGAAAACAAATGAGGAAAGAAATCCAATTGAGATTTCATAATGCCATAGCCAAACCTGCTCTATTATATGGAAGTGAATGCTGGACACTTCGAGCAAAAGATAAATCCTGCATTAATAGTTCACAAATGAGATTCCTCCGATCAGTAACTGGAGTAACTTTAAGGGATAGAATGAAGAGTGATGAGATAAGGATGCAGTGAAATAGTAGGGAAATTATATTATTTTTGGTCTGGACATCTTACCTCAATATTAATGTTGATTTGTTCTTGGACATGTTTCAAAACAATTCTGTTTTATCGTCAGCTTTCCCAGACTGGTTTTATTTATGTTGCATTATATTACACCACCTGGATGTCGATGTCAGCTCCATCCTGTGGTTGGCCAAAGAACCTCCAAACAAGGTCACCCTCCATCGGAATATCAAAATTCATAACTCTGTTTCTGTTCTTTTGAATATAAATTTTTTTCCCAAATAGTCAGCTCTTTTGTATTTTCTAACTGTTTTAATAATTTAGTGTCTGAATTTATATTGTTTTTCAGACCAAACATGAGCAGCAACTGCAGATTTTTCAATTTCTCCATTTTTAATATTTCTTATGTGTTCTTTGGTTCTAATTTTTAGGTTTCTTTTTGTTTTCCCTATGTATATCTTTTCACAACCCATGCATTCAATTTTATATATTCCTGACTTTTTATTTTTATCAGTTTTTTCATTTTTGTTGGTTTTTATTAGTTTATTTAAACTGTAGTTATTTTTTGGTGCTAATTTAATATTAAACTTCTCAAATATATTTTGAAATTTATTATGTACCCAGGGGTGATATGTGAATTTCTTATATTTTTTCATAGGTGGTTCTTCTTTTTCAAGATTACTTCTGTTTATCATTTTTTGTTTTTTATACTTTTCTATCCTTTTATGTACCATTTTTTCATCAAACCCATTTTCTCTTGCTACTTTGATTATGTGTTTTTTCTCATGTTTGAAATCTTCTTCGTTTAAGGGTAAGTTTACCAATCTATGAGTTAAACTATTAAATGCTGCTAATTTATGTCCAATTGGATTGAACCCTGTTGATTTTATAAAATTTTCCGTATGAGTTTCTTTCCTATGAATCCTGAATTCAATTTTTCTTTTTTATTCGTTTCTGACCAATTTAAGATCCAAAAAAGGTATTTGTTTATTGTCTTCTATTTCTTTGGTGAATTTAGTGTTTGTACTCTGTAAATTTAATAGTTTTAGGGAATCTTCTACATGTTTTTCTTTAACAATACAAATTATATCATCAACATATCTACTCCAAAATTTAAACATTGTGGGATGTGCTTTAGTGATTTTACATTCAAAATCGCTCATAAATAAATTTGCCAGGAAAGGTGATAATGGGTTTCCCATTGAGGGCCCTGATCTTTGTCTATAGAAACTCCCATTGAATGTAAAAAAATTTGGTCAATGCATAACTCAGTTAATTTCAAATAATCTTCTTTGATCTCTCTGTCTATGTTGTTTTTTCTTAACCAATTGTTCAATATCTCCAAAGTTTTTTGTTTCGGTACATTTGTGAATAGTGAAACTACATCAAACGAAACCAACCTATCTGTGGGTTCAATTTCCACTTTTTCTAATTTCTTAATAATTCCAATGAATTTTCAATCTGCAGACTTTCAAAATTATTAATTCTTTTAAATTGATTATTCAGCCATTTCGAAATTTTGTAGGTTGGTGATCCAATTTTGTTAATTATTGGCCTCATTTTGTTTCCAGGTTTGTGAATTTTTGGAAGTCCATGTATATTAGGGTTTCTTGGGTTGCATACTTTTAATTGAAATTTTTCTTTCTTGGATAGAATTTTAACATTTTTAAAACAGTTTTCCACTTTTTTTATGGTTTTTGGTAGGGGTCATTCTTAATTTTTTCATATTCTTTTTCTTTCAAAAGTTCTTCCATTCTATTTTGATAATCTTCTTTGTCCAGAATTATAATTTGGTTACCCTTATCTGATTTTGTATATACAACATTTTTGTTATTTATTTCTTTGAGTGTTTTTAAATTTTCCTTACAAACTGGGTTTTTATTTGTATTCTTTATTTTATTCAAAATTTCTTCACATTTTTTTCTGATGATTATTTTTTCTTCTGTAACTAACCCTTCTATTGAATTTTCAATGTCTACTATGTATTCTTCTATTCTATTGGAATAATCTATTGCTGTTTTTAGACCGTTTTCTAACAATTTTGTCTCTTTTAGGTTAAAGGTTGCCTTTGAAAAATTTTTAACATAATTTCTGGTGGATTCTGATTTTTCTTCATTTCTGGTTTTATTCTGATGTTTGATTTTATTTGATGTATTCTTCTTTTCCTTTGATTTAGTTAACAAATTATTTATCTTTGTCTTTTGTTTCTCAATTTTTTTTTTTCATGGTTATGTTCAAAAAAGTGAAACATTTATTTTCTAGGTTTTCCCACATGATGTTTCCTAATATTTTAGACAATTTGATATGTAACAAATAAATTTCAATATCCAGATTACTGATTATTTCAAAGTGTTTATTCTTTTCTAGTTTTAGTAATTTGTTCTCCAAAATTTTTTGTTCTTTGCTGTTATTGTTATGCTTGACGGTTTTTCTAATGAACATGGGAACCAATTCTAATTTTAGACATTGGTTGATGAATTTAATGTCCGCTAATCTTTTAAATTTCTTCTCTCTTAATTTTATAAATTTTTGACTTCATATTTTGTTTCGAAAAAATTGTTATTGAAGTTGAGTATGGAGGACGCCATCTTGTTTTTCTTAATTTATAACACAAACACAATTTCTGGTTTTGTTTCTTCCTTGTAACTTAAGAAGTTGTAATTAATATTTAATTTTAGGAAGTTATATTTTTAGGTTATTTTTATTATATTATTTTTTGTCTGGACATCTTACCTCAATGTTAATGTTGATTTGTTCTTGTACATGTTTCAAAACAATTCTGTTTTATCGTCAGCTTTCCCAGACTGGTTTTATTTATGTTGCATTATGTTGCACCACCTGGATGTCGATGTCAGCTCCATCCTGTGGTTGGCCAAAGAACCTCCAAACAAGGTCACCCTCCATCGGAATATCAAGATGTCCAGACCAAAAATATTATAATTAAAATAACCTCAAAATATAACTTCCTAAAATTAAATATTAATATTAGTAGGGAAGTTTGAACATATACAAAATTATCAGATTAAATGGTTCCAACACCTCGAGAGAATGTCAAATTCCCGTTTACCAAAGATGATTTACCACCTCAACCCTAACGGCAAAAGAGACCTCGGAAGATCCTTCAACCGATGGAAAGATCAGATTTTGTAGTCGCAGAATGGGCATCATCACCCAATACTGCATATGGAAGAAGAAGAAGCCTTTCAAAGAAATGCTTCATCCTCAGGAATACTTATGGTGCTGAAAAGATCTCTTTATTTCATACAGAGGGTTTTGGTTGTTGGGCGTGTTCTCATTTTGAATATTTTAATTTTCTCCTTCCTTGATAATTTCAATCTCTTCCAAGATATTGATTTTTTGTCTATTGTTCTCTTTGTGGATTATTGACATTGTTTTATATCTATGTTGTTGAATCTATGGCCAGTTTCTGAAGTGTGTTCAGCAAAACTTGATTTTCCTTCTTTTTTAATGAAGTTTGGGAAATGTTCATTAAATCTTATTTTAAAACTTCTTGAAGGAGAAAATAAAAATATGCTAAATGAGAACACGCCCAACAACTATAGCCCTCTGTATGAAATATACAAATAATTTCAGTACCATAAGAATTCTTGAGGATGAAGCATGTCTTTGAAAGGCTTAGAATTTTAATAGTGTGACTGTTTATAACATAAGTTATTATAGTTGAGGACAATTGTTTTATAAGGTACAAATTTTAAAATTGAAATAACCTTAACCTGAACGGTGTTGAAACATGATATTAAAAGTATGGATACTAACAGTGATGAAAGTTAAAAATTAAATTGTACCTGTTGGTAGGTGCCGTCGTCCTCAACTTTGTTAATATATTGTATATAAAATTAACTGGAGCGCTTTTGGAAGTTACCTTCCATCTTCTGCAGGTTGAGTTTCCGTTACTTGTTGTTGTGTACGGTGATGTATACTCCAACTGTTTGTAGCAGCAACTGACTTGTTTTTGACGATCTCGTATAATGGGTTTGACTGGGGTGCGTTCTCATTGAAAAGTGAGGTGTTGTTTGTTTCTTTTATAATTAAAAACAAGTCAGTTGCTGCTACAAACAGTTGGAGTATACATCACCGTACACAACAACAACAAGTAACAGTAACTGAACCTGCAGAAGATGGAAGGTAACTTCCGAAAGCGCTCCAGTTAATTTTATATACAATACATTAACAAAGTTGACGGCGACGGCACCTACCAACAGGTACAATTTAATTTTTAACTTTCATCATATGACTTCACCTCAACCGAATTTGATATGAATTTTACTGGTATAGATACTAACAGTGAGTTACACAATGTGTATGGGAAAACAGATGTAATATGAACAGTTAAGTCTTGTAGACTGCGATGGACATTTCACGTGGCATGAGTGGGAAATAGAAGGACATATCAATCCTCTCGAAGGAAAACAAGGATGAAATCTCCCAGTAGGTGGGCTCAGAATGGAGGGAGGAAAATTATATGGGTATGATTGAAAAACATTAGCTCAGGATAAGGATGTAAGGAATGTTTGTTCCCCATGGCCATGAACCTATGACAGTGCCAGTGACTTAGTCGGTAGTAATAATAATAGACACGATAAAAATATTAATAAAAATTTGTGTATTAAGTACCATGTGTGCGATTGTCTTGAATATCTCAGAAGACATTTTGTACATTTTCCTCGTTCCGATGCACAGGTCTTGTCTTGCTGAAAGTTCTGTCAGTTCACATTTCATTTCTAAAACAAGGACAGAAGGTAATGGATGATCTGGGTACCTCTCAGTAGCATTTTACCATATTTCACCATAGAGTAGAATAATGTCGGTGTGCTCCTTACTTGTAAACATAGCAGGAACACCTCAAAATATGAAGACCCACTGTTGTTATTACCCACTTCCACAAACAAAATAGGAACAACATATGTGGAACAGGTTCATAACCCTTGTTCGTACCCTTTCCAGCACTATGACAATCTATTTGAGTTCCACTGCAAATTTAAAGGAGAAATTGTTCAGGCCTCCAAACTTTCTCTGCTGACAGAGGAATATCTGAGATAACACTGAATGGTGCAGATGTACCATTTGTTATGTATATAGTTTATCTGTCTGTTTGCAGGCCACATCTGATGCTGTGAAAAATGAAATTAAAAACATTGATATTGAAGAAGAGATAACTCATAATTTGGTAAGTTCACTTTCTATGGAAAATATAGCCCATCAAAAGTAAGAGGTTTTTTTTTTTTATTTTTATTGCAATCATTGGTTCAGGCACCTGTTTATATAACTTAATTAACACTTGGGAATGTGCGATGATCACAGCAATTACCCCAGCTGTCTGATGAAAATGTCTATACCGACAGTGGCTTTGCTGCCAAAAGTTTACTTATGCTGAAAAGGTTGAAGCCAATAAGCCAGTATTTTGGTCGAAACAGTGACAGTCTTTCGCCCTAAATGTACAACCATCAAGAAATGTAGGTATGGGTTCCACTAGTGTACAATTTTCCAGAGGTGAAATAATCAACCATTGGGTTCTTGGGTCAGGAAATCCATGGAAGTTGGAAAACATAGGTCAGGATGGGGATGTATTGAGAGTTTATGCCTGCGTGGCCTTGAACCTAAGGATTCATATCCACTCTATCGGTTCGATAGTGCCAGTAGTTTTTAATATGACGAGAATGTGCTATAGTTTATAACATCTTCTTAAAAAGACTTAATGAATATACTACTCTACAAAATTGCTAAGAAAAGAAAAATATACAAGAAAATTACTTACCATCCTGAAATATATAGAACATTTTTAAAAAATTTTGACAAATACAACTTTTTTTGGCACCAATAAATAAATTAGATTAGATTAGATTTTTTTAGCCTGGTGGAGTTAAGGCCATGTGGCCTTCTCTTCCACTCACCAGGACAAACATATATTACATCAGAATATAACAATCTCAGTTAACTCTAATATGAAATACTAAATAAAAATTTGATCAAAAAGATAATATCTATTATATTACGATCTATAATGCAACCAGTTAATGTCAGTTAAAATTAAGACTAAAACTAACAATAAAATGTATACAAGCAAGACATACTAAATTATCCCTGTCTAATGTATATAAAAAAACAAAGAAAAATAATGAGATATAGAAAACTAATTTTACGATTATACAATATTTAAAACAGAACAAAGAAAATATTTTGTTAATCTTAATATTATTCTCATAGATAATTAAATTTATTAATTGTTAAAATAATACTATCAGTGAGGTGTATAAGTTAGTTTGTTATTAAATAATTCTTTAGTTTGTTTTTGAAGGATGTTATAGTTTGACAGTCTCTGACATAGGGCGGAAGGGAATTCCATGTTTTGGTAAGCGAGACCGTAAAAGATAATGAATAATATACAGTGTGATGAGGCGGGATATAAAGGACAATGTGCTGATGGGATCGAGTGTCAAGATTATGTGTGTCGGATAGTCTGATGAAGCAGCGTGATAAATAATATGCGATGATGTGTGAAGTATTTTATAGAGAAGGGATAGGGAATGGACAGTTCTACGATCTCTTAGCCGAAGCCACGATAATTGTTCCAGGGACGGTGTAACATGGTCAAATTTGCGAATACCACAAATAAAACGTGCGCAAGAATTATGAACACTTTGAAATCTTTGAGTGTAAATAATATTTAAGTCTGTAAAAAGAGAGTCACAATAATGAAAATGGGGTATTGCAAGTGTTTCTACTAACATTTTCCTAAGAGCGAATGGCAGACAATTTCTTATGTGATTTAATGAATGTATTATAGAGAAGACTGTTTTGCATGTATGGTTTATTTGTGTATTCCAATTTAACTTGTTGTCAATAAATACTTCTAGAATTTTTACTGTCTCACTATAAGGGATTTGAACTCCATTTAGTGACACATGCGAGACTGTGTTTAGGGGTAATTGTAGATAATAGTCTCTGGTGACCCATAATGATTGATTGTGAGTTTCTAGGATTTAATTGCAGTTCATATTTAACTGTCCAAGTCATTAGTGAGTCAAGATCCTCGTTAATTTAGTCAAGATCCTAGTTAATTTTGGTAACAGCGTCATTTAGAGAATATGTAGTCTGGGTAATCTTCTAAGTACCAATAAAAAAGTCAATGTCCCAGACAGTAAGAAATATGGAATTTATCAAATAAGTTGTGAAGATTGCAATAAAGTTTATGTAGGAAAAATAAAAAGGAATTTAGAAATTCGGACAAAAGAACATTTCAGAAATATTAAAAAGTGTGAAATTGAAAAATCAGCAATTGCTGCACATAGTTTATTAGAACATCATAAAATTGGAAGAGAAGTTAAACTTTTAAAACAAGTAGAGAAGCCTTTGGAATTGACAGTTTGGAAAAAAAATATACATTCAGAAAAATAAAGATAGATCAATGAATTTTGATATCCGTAATGAAATTACTTTGATTTCGAAGTTCATAAATTCAACCATAGCTGGCAGCACTGAAGATGGCGACAATAGAACAGTTGACGGCCAAAGAATTTCATCAGTCGGAGTTATGGCTGAGGATGAACACGACTGTGTTTGAAACCGCGGTATCATGGAAGCATGAATCCTATGAGGTGAGTTGTTTAAACAAAATGTTCTCCGATGAATTTTAAGGATCTAATTAACTCACCTCTGCCCAGGAAGGAACATCCAGGAGTGTGTTACAGTTCTGCCAATGCCAGGAGATAATGTCAGGAATTTATTAAGAATACTTTGTGACATTAAGAAAATCACACTATGTTGTGATGCCTGTGTATCAATTTATGGCTCTGGTTTGTGTTTCTCAATATACTCAGTCTACAGACACGCTGTAACTATTGTTGTAAAGTTTGATATTTAACTTTGTTCACAGGTCGCAGCATTTGCTATAAAAGAGGAAACTGATGATATTAAACAAGAGGTACCAATCACAGAAGAATTAGTACCAATTGTGAAAACTATAACAAAGGTAATGATTTGGTTTGTATTTTCTTTTGCAATATTAGACCATCTATTATTTTGATGTGTGGTTATGCTACTTAATTAATATGAATGAATTATTTAAAGTGGTTCTGTTGAAAAACCACTCACAGTATTTTCCAGTCTATAAGATGCACTGTGTCCTCTTTATTACAATTTTGTGTTTCATGAAACATGATCTTCAAATGTTTTGTGTTAACACTGGATGACTACTTTGCATGTATGTGAATCATTTGTGTTGAAATGGTGATGATATTATGTGAGTTTCCTTGCATGCATTTCAAAACTAGGTCTTTATTCCTGCCAACTTCACACGTGCTAGATAAACATGAGAGTCACATGTCAATTTGATTTTACAATTAACTGCCTACGAAGATATTGGAAGTTAAAAGGGAGTGTAATGATGATGATAGTCTTTACCTTTGTTATGTGAGTTGCATCCATTTTTAAAATTAAGTTTCAAAGCTATAAATATTTAATGTTAGGAAGTTA
Organism: Diploptera punctata; assembly: GCA_030220185.1. Classification (NCBI taxonomy): domain Eukaryota; kingdom Metazoa; phylum Arthropoda; class Insecta; order Blattodea; family Blaberidae; genus Diploptera; species Diploptera punctata. Next base: position 67,069 of record JASPKZ010010449.1, read on the forward strand.
TATTTTGAGGTTATTTTAATTATATTATTTTTGGTCTGGACATCTTACCTCAATATTAATGTTGATTTGTTCTTGGACATGTTTCAAAACAATTCTGTTTTATCGTCAGCTTTCCCAGACTGGTTTTATTTATGTTGCATTATATTGCACCACCTGGATGTCGACGTCAGCTCCATCCTGTGGTTGGCCAAAGAACCTCCAAACAAGGTCACCCTCCATCGGAATATCAAAATTCATAACTCTGTTTCTGTTCTTCTGAATATAAATTTTTTCCCAAATAGTCAGCTCTTTTGTATTTTCTAACTGTTTTAATAATTTAGTGTCTGAATTTATATAATGTTTTTCAGACCAAACATGAGCAGCAACTGCAGATTTTTCAATTTCTCCATTTTTAATATTTCTTATGTGTTCTTTGGTTCTAATTTTTAGGTTTCTTTTTGTTTTCCCTATATATATCTTTTCACAACCCATGCATTCAATTTGATATATTCCTGACTTTTTATTTTTAATCAGTTTTTTTTTCATTTTTGTTGGTTTTATTAGTTTATTTAAACTGTAGTTATTTTTTGGTGCTAATTTAATATTAAACTTCTCAAATATATTTTGAAATTTATTATGTACCCAGGGGTGATATGTGAATTTCTTATATTTTTTCATAGGTGGTTCTTCTTTTTCAAGATTACTTCTGTTTATCATTTTTTGTTTTTTATACTTTTCTATCCTTTTATGTACCATTTTTTCATCAAACCCATAAAAGGATAAAAAAGTATAAAAAACAAAAAATGATAAACAGAAGTAATCTTGAAAAAGAAGAACCACCTATGAAAAAATATAAGAAATTCAAATATCACCCCTGGGTACATAATAAATTTCAAAATATATTTGAGAAGTTTAATATTAAATTAGCACCAAAAAATAACTACAGTTTAAATAAACTAATAAAAACCAACAAAAATGAAAAAACTGATAAAAATAAAAAGTCAGGAATTATCAAATTGAATGCATGGGTTGTGAAAAGATATATATATAGGGAAAACAAAAGAAACCTAAAAATTAGAACCAAAGAAACACATAAGAAATATTAAAAATGGAGAAATTGAAAAATCTGCAGTTGTTGCTCATGTTTGGTCTGAAAAACATAATATAAATTCAGACACTAAATTATTAAAAACAGTTTAGAAAATACAAAAGAGCTGACTATTTGGGAAAAATTTATATTCAGAAGAACAGAAACAGAGTTATGAATTTTGATATTCCGATGGAGGGTGACCTTGTTTGGAGGTTCTTTGGCCAACCACAGGATGGAGCTGACATCGACATCCAGGTGGTGCAACATAATGCAACATAAATAAAACCAGTCTGGGAAAGCTGACGATAAAACAGAATTGTTTTGAAACATGTCCAAGAACAAATCAACATTAATATTGAGGTAAGATGTCCAGACCAAAAATAATAGAATTCAAAGTTATAAAGTTTGCTTATCCACCAGTAAATAAAGTAGCATTACTTTGGTTTCATTGTTTTGCAGCATTTCCTAACTGTAACTTTGTAACACACCACTGTGTATTTCTCTCCTTACACTAGAAAACACTGTTGAGGGATATATTTTAGATTTAACTTTTATAGGAATTAATCACTAAGAGGTTTAATTTTTGGTGAAATTAAATGTTTCTTACCTCTCCTCATATATATTTTCTAAGTTCATCGCGATTTCGAGACTATAACTGTCTCATCATCAGAACTATGTTCGCTACTGGTGTTATGTCGATCGGAAGAAACTCTTCTTCTTCCCTCTGTTGGTGGACCGATGAACCTCTGGATCAGGTCAAAATTTGCTGGAATTTCGAAGTTCATAAGTTTTCTTTTGTTTTTCTGAATGTAGATCTTTTCCCAAACCGTGAGTTCCTTTTGTTTGTATATTTGTTTAATTAGACTGGCTTTTGATTCAATTAAATGTTTTTCATACCAAGCATGAGCAGCTACTGCTGACTTTTCCACTTCTCCATTTTTGATGTTTCTAATGTGTTCTTTCACCCTTTTTTTGAAATTTCTTTTCATTTTTCCAATATAAATTTTGTCACAATCACTGCATTTGATCTTATAAATTCCTGATTTGTTTTCGTTTTCAATTTTTTCATTTTTATTGGTTTTAATTATCCTATTAAGGCTGTATTCATTCTTTGGTGCTAATCTTATATTAAACTTTTTGAAAATTTTTTGAAATTTATAGTGTTTCAATGGATGGTAAGTGAATTTCTTGAATTTTATTTTTTCTGTTTCTCTTATAAGTGTGCTTTCATTTATTAATTTTTGTCTTTTGAATTTATTTATTTTCTTGTGTACCATATTTTCTTCATAACCGTTATCTATTGCAACATTAATTATGTGTTCTTTTTCATAGTTTTCTTTGCTCATAGGTGTATTTACCAATCTATGTGTCAAACTATTGAATACTGCCTCTTTGTGAGGAAAATGGTTGAATCCTGAAGCTTTAATATAGTTGTCAATATGTGTTCTTTCTATAAATTCCAAATTGTATCTTGTTTTCTTCATTTCTTCTTAAAGTGAGATCTAAAAATGGGATTTTTCTTTCATTTTCAGTTTCCATCGTAAATTTTATAGTCTACTCTGAATGTTCAACAGTTTTAAAGCATCCTCTATTTGCTTGTGATTCACAATAGCAATTACTTCGTCAATGTATCTACTCCAAAATTTGAAAATCAAAGGATGTCCACTTGTTATTTTCTGCTCAAAACTTCCCATAAATAAAATTAGCCAAATAGGGTGATAGAGGATTTCCCATAGAAAGCCCAGAATTTTGTTTGAAAAAATATTCCATTATATGTAAAAAAACATTTGTTCAATGCACAATTTAGTTAGAATTATAAATTCTTTTATACATTCTTTTTCTAATTTGTTTTTATTTAACCATTTTTCCAAAATTTCAAGAGTGGTTTCTCTAGGGATGCTGGGAAACAATGAAACTACGTCAGACGACACTAATGTCTCAATGTTTTTATTATTAATTTCATACATCTCAATGATGGATAAATCATATTTGAAGAGAAAAATTATATGCTCAGACCGGGACTTGAACCCAGGACCCTTGGTTTTCTAGTGCAAGTGCTCTACCATCTGAGCTACCTGGGCAAGTACCAATCTAAATGCATACTTTTCTCTATATACGTTGTAATTCCCGCCCACCAAATGCTTTGAAGCCTTTGCTTCTATCTTTGCAAATGGCGGCTCCTTTATTAAGAAGACATATTTGGGGATTATACATTACATTATAAATGCCAGTACTGCTTTTTTCGATGTTTTTATTATTAATTTCATACATCTCAATGATGGCTTTTTTCGATGTTTTTATTATTAATTTCATACATTTCAATGATGGATAACATTAAGATGTATGAAATTAATAATAAAAACATCGAAAAAAGCCGTACTGGCATTTATAATGTAATGTATAATTCCCAAATATGTCTTCTTAATAAAGGAGCCGCCATTTGCAAAGATAGAAGAAAGGCTTCATAGCATTTGGTGGACGGGAATTACATCGTATGTAGAGAAAAATTTGCGTTTAGATCAGTACTTGCTCAGGTAGCTCAGATGGTAGAGCACTTGGACTAGAAAACCAAGGGTCCCGGGTTCAAGTCCCGGTCTGAGCATATAATTTTTCTCTTCAAATATGACTAATATGTCTGTTGGTTCTATTTGTGTGTTCTTTAATTTTCCTGTAATTTTCAACTTAGAAAATATATATGAGGAGAGGTAAGAAACATTTAATTTCACCATATATTTTAGAACTCAGTTTTACCTTCATATCTTTGAAAATCTCGAGCTTTAAGTGCTGTAGTTCCCCAGATATATGGTGTTCATTAATACAACATGGTAGATGTCAGGAGTTCAGTGGTTTGAATCCTGATGGAGGCAGTGTATTTAAACAGCCTAAACCTTCCGACAGCATCATGACCCTGGTGTTGGCTCAGCCTTTAAATGAAATGAGTATCAGATATCCGCTCTGGGGGTAATAGTTACCATTATGTAGAACTAAGAATGTGGGTGTCATCTTGTGCTAATTGTATGGAAAGTGGAAGTCTTAACCTTGTGATGCACTAATTGGATCACTTTACCTTTTATTTTCCAAGAGTCAACCTCTTTAAATTAAACAATTAACTATTTCTTAGTGTTTTGAATGTTATACAGTAAGAGATGTCACATCATTAAACTTTAAAATAAGTCTGCTTACTGTAGAGATAGGGAGCGGCAGTAGTGGGAACATTTATGCCAGATGCCTCGTCATCTAATTAGTGACGCACGTGAATGGATTAACGTGATTCCCTCTGCCGTTATTGACAGTTAAATAATAAATTCAGTATAGGACTTAGTTTCTGTGTTAAAATTCAATTTAACCAATCACATTAGGACACACACATTCAAATTTATATTTTCATATGTTGCATGTGTGACTGTATACAGGTTAAAAGTATATGGTGTTAGAAGCAAAAAGTTCCAGTAAACATGGATCTACAAACAAACCACGTGTGAAATTGTTCATTATGAATATAAGGTTATAACTTGCAATATCCACTATTGTTAGTTTGGCGCTACAATAGTAAAGAATGACTTAAACTTTTTAACATTTTTTTCCCATCATCATCATCAACAATCACAGATTAAGCCCAGGTGGCTTGTTCCAGTCTCATAGATTCTCATTCAAAAGTTGCATCCATCTCTTCTTCGGTCTACCAACATTCCTGCGTCCTTTTGGTTTGTATTTAAGTATAATTTTGGGAATGTGATCATCTTCCATTCTTTGAACATGTTCTTTCCATTTTTTTCTAGATTCTTTTATTCTATCTAAGAGTTTAAATATATTTAGCTCATTTCTAATGTCTTCACTTCTTCATAGTTAAATATGGGAAATAACATTATGAGGTTCTTAATTTGTAAATGAATGAGTCATTTTTTAACATCTTACCTCATATTTTGTGTTTCTTCAAACATAGGAACTAGTTTTCGAGAGAAGGATGTCTCTCCTTTTCAACCGACATTATGGCTACCAGATTTTCGTTGGAATCTCCATCAATAACATTGCCATCTGGTGTTGATTTGATGAACTTTGAGATGAGGTCACGTTCATCAGGAATCTCGAAATTCATGGATCTAAATTTGTTCTTGTGTATATATATCTTCTCCCAAATTGGTAATTCTAAAGGTTTTTCCAAATGTTTTATAAGTTCGGCTTCTTTTTCAATTTTATGATTCTCCAATAAACTATGTGCTGCAATAGCTGATTTTTCAATTTCCATTTTTAACATTTCTGAAGTGTTCCTTAGTGCGAGTGTCCAAATTTCTTTTTGTTTTTCCTATGTATACTTTATTGCAGTCCTTACAATTAATTTGATAAATTCCAGATTTGTTGCTACCTGGGGTGTTCAATTTCTTATTAGTTATTAATAGATTACCAAGGCTATATTTATTTATCGGTGCCAATGTAATATTGTATTTCTTGAAATTTTTTTGAAATTTGTTATGTATTTCAAGATGATACGTAATTGTCTTAAACTGTTTTCCTTTCTTTGAATCAGATTGCAGGGTGGTGTGTTCTTTCAAAAGAATTAATTGTAAGGACTGCAATAAAGTATACATAAGAAAAACAGAAAGAAATTTGGACACTCACACTAAGGAACACTTCAGAAATATTAAAAATGGTGAAATTGAAAAATCAGCTATTGCAGCACATAGTTTATTGGAGAATCATAAAATTGAAAAAGAAGCCCTACTTTTAAAATATTTGGAAAAACCTTCAAAATTGACAATTTGGGAGAAGATATATTCAGAAGAACAAATTTAGATCCATGAATTTTGAGATTCCTGACGAACGTGACCTCATCTCAAAGTTCAACAAATCAACACGAGATGGCAACATTATTGCTGGAGATTCCAACGAAAATCCAGTAGTCATAATGTCGGTTGAAAATGAGAGACATCCTTCTCTCGAAAACTAGTTCCCATGTTTGAAGAAACATAGAATATGAGGTAAAATGTAAAAAAAGGACTCATTAATTTACGGACCTTCACTTCTTCTCTTATCTAGAAGTTTGCAACCAGCCACACTTCTCAGAAATCTCATTTCAGCTGCTTCTGTGATCTTCTCTTCTCTTTTAGTTAAAACCCAAAATTCACTACCATACAATAGTAAGGGGACTGCCACTACTTTATAAAATTTTAGTTTAGTTTCTTTTCTTGTGCTTTTAAATATCCTTTTGATTGTTCCACATATATCATTAAATTTATTAAGTTTGTTAAATAGATCTCCATTTTTAAAATAGGAGATTTCATAACCCAGGTATTTAAAATGGTTCACTTGCTCAATGGGTTTCCCCTCCAGAATTATTTTAGCTCTTTTTTTTTTCTTCGAAAATTGTATAATGGTGCATAGCTGTTTGATACATAACACCGTCCAATTATTCTCAGTGCAGGTCTATAGAAAATAAATAACGACTCAGGTCAAGATTATAAACTATATTTTTTAAACTTAGATTTCAGTATCTTCATATATGTCTTATTAACTACACACTGAAAATATATTATATATTTTTTTCTTTTTCTATAGTCATATGCCTATTTATTTACACACACTATGTCAATGATGATTACACGTTATTCCATCTGTTGAGGGGTCTGCCCACTTCTCTCTTTGTTCCAGGATGTAAGTTCTTCACTACTTTAATGAGCCTCTGTCCCACGTGAGCATTCCATTCCCTTTTCCTTGTTGTAACAAAATATCTTAACATCTATGATATTGCATTCCTCCCTCACATCCTAGTTTCTAACTCTGTCAAATCTTGTTTTGTTTACTAAGGCTGTTAAAATATTCATTTCTGCTGTTCTTATGAGTTGTTTAGTATCTGCTCTTGTATCCACAGGCCATACGCATGTTTTATAAACTTTTACTTTACTTTCTGTGTTTAAATATTTGTTTTTCCTTATAACATCTCGTAAGTATCCTGATATTCTCGATGCTTCGAAAAGCTGAGATGTTTACTGCTTCACATCATCATATACTAGAGCTAGAGAGATGTGTATCCCAAAGATATTAAAATCCATAACTTGTTGTATAATTCTAATTTGCATCTTATAGATTTACGCATACGTTTAGTTATATTTGTAGAGATGTCCATATTTAATTTTTCTGCTGTTGTCATGAATCGATGAAGTAATCATTGCAGTTCGTCCTCTGTTCTGGTGACCAGAACTGTATCAGCGTAACTTAATGTATTACATTTTTTATTTCCCATTTGGTAATCTGGTAGGCACTTTACCTCTTATATAATTTTATCTATTATTAGATTAAACAATAAATGGCTTCTTGTTTTATTCCTTTTGCACACTTAATTCCTTGTGTAAGTTTCCCATTTATAAAATCTTTATTTCAGTAATTGTATTTATATCCTTTATCAAATTTATTACTGGATTGAAATTTTGTTCTCTTCCGAGATTCCTATTATATCTTTCTATTTTGGTTGTATCAAAGGCTTCTGTTAAATAAAAAAACAGAAAGCAACAGGTGTTGTTATTACGCTTCAATTCTAAAGTATATATTTTTATCATAGTGAATGTGTTCCATTATATTAAGACATAAGTAAAAGATTAAGATTGTTTGATAAAAACAACATTCTTGTTTCTGCTGTAGACTTAATTTAACATGGCTGCACAGAATAATGATAAAAAATAAAAAGTATGATATATATTGTGATTCATTTTGATTATTTGACATCCAAGACAGCTAGGTATTTACACATGTCAGTAAGGACAGCATGAGGTTGAGTGTAAAATTATTGGTATTTGAGAATTTTAAGATCAAATAACTGGGAGTGATAAAAGAAAATTTGAGCATCACTACAGAACATGAGATTAGTGACAGAAGTTGGAAGGAATCACTTTCATTCCTCTGTCATGTAGAAGAGAGTCGTTAAGTTTTTAGGCCATATCCAAACCATGAGAAGGGCTGCTAATTTGAGATGTTGAGTGTGCCATTCCTAGGGAAGTTTAAAAAGAGTAGCACATGTCACTCTTACGTGAAAGTTTAGCAGGAGCCACTCTTATAGAGGTTTGTAAGAAGGAGCACTTGAAGTCCATTTAGTCTTTACAGTGGAAAATTGTGATTGGAATTGGGAAAGAGTAATATTTTGTGATGAATTACCTATTGTACTACAAAGAATTAATTCAGTTTTGTTTACTGTCAATATGGAACTTGATTTAACCACATATACACCACGATTTGTGCCCAGAGTAGTAGAGTATCCGTGTCTAGTTGTAGCATATCTCTTATTGGGCACAGACCATCACATTAGTGTAAAATTTAATAAGCACAAACATCAAAGGTAGTAAGTTATATGCTTTTTATGTATCCTAATGTAAATCTTTAATTTCTCAATTGATTAGAGATGAATTCTGAGGAGAGAGGATATAGCCCGACCTCATTGCTCTCCTGACTTGAACCCATTTGAGAATATGTGGGCAGAAGTAAAGAAGTGTGTGTGGAATAGTTTGCCTAATCCCCCTACAAAATGATTTATGGAAGCTCTTCCAAGATACCTGTTGTGCCATAGCTGAGAATAGACACTATTTGAAAGGATTATGCAATTCTATGTGCACTCAATTACAAACTGCGATCATGTTGGAGTAAATATTGATTTGTAAATTTGTTTTTACTTTTTGTTAGTTTTTAATTTTCCAAAACATCTAGTAGTTTGTTTTCATGGCATTACACATACTTTCTGTGAGAGTAAAATCTTTATTTTCTTTTCTTTTTACCTGATGTTGATTGTTAAAACAAAACAGTCATAAAGGAAACAACAAAAATTATATTTCATTCTCTTAAAAAAGACACTACTTGCTGTTTGAATGCACAACTTGATAAATGCAAGACCATTACACTAGAGCAGTGACATGGAGAACACTTCCATTAAAACTATAGATATGAGGCTGAGGCCAACAACATATGGCACTACCCCCTTCCAAGTTGTAGTGAAAACACTAGAATGAATCTTAATCTTTAAGACTGGGTAGCCGATTGATACTAAGCTCCTCCTTCCTCACTTCAATATTTGAACTGACACATCCACCAATAAGGAGAATATGTTTCCCGTGCTCCATGAACCTTGATTTGTTCTCTCTCTCTGTTTCATTTGTTGTTACTATCTGACCTGCCAACTCTGGTCTCTTTTTCAGTACTCCTTAACTTCTTCCTTTACATTTTATGAATTAATTGGGTAGTACATATGTATGTATTTGGTAAATTGTTTATTTCTATTTTTCTCATTGCCTTTTCTATCTATTAGATCTACAGTCTCGATCCATTGCTCAAGTGTTCTTTCCAAAATTTCTTTATTTACTCATATTACTAGGGCACGCCATAGCATAATGGTTAAGGCACTACGCTACAAGCCGGAAGGTCGAGGGTTCAAGTCCCGGTGGGGTCAGGATTTTTAAACTGACCCAAACCTTCTGGCAGCACCATGACCCTGGGGTCGACTCAGCTTCTAACGGAAATGAGTACCAGATGCTTGTTCTGGGTGTAAAGTCAGCCGTCACGCAGGGCTGACAACCCGGCTGATATCAAGTGCCGATTGTTCAGAAAAAGTGGGAGCCTTAACCTCCCACTACCTGAAGGGCCTCCTGAGGGCTGTGTTGGAAATACTTTACTTTACTTTTTACTCATATTGCTGTATATATAATGCAACCTATTTTATCACATCTCATATACAAGAAAATACTCTCATTGACCCAAAATGTTGTTTACAACATCCTAAATTACATGGAAGCAGTATTAAAAGGAAATAAATCTATAAAAAAATTACAAATAAAAGCTGTGAGAACAAGTGGTGTATTATGATCTACAAGACACACGAAACTAACTGCAAGCACTGTACACCATTCATCTTCTCTTTGTGACCATTCTCCCTCTGATGCAGAAGCTTCAGTTAAGTTTTGTGCTTGATGTATCCCATTTGCTCTACTATAACTGAGCATTATTTGTAGTATCAACAGCAGTGAAGCAAATAGTGTTTGATTCTTTTCAACATGTTTAAGTAAGTGGATTTATCGATAGGACAGAATTAAATAAAAATTATGTGGATTATAGTCGCCATGTTTTTTGTATTATCATTAGCAACTAGAATTTAGAAATAAAATTAAATCAAGTAACACAGACACCCTCTTTTCTTATAAGTATGTTGAATAAATAAAGAAATGTTGACATTCATGAAAGACTAAAAGTTCATAATATAGTAGAATATATCCAAACGTACAAAAAACTGAACTGCATGGCAGGTCATGCCTAGAAGACCATATGCATACTAGCAAGTTGCTGACATTAAATCCACATCCAACCATTATAGGGGTGAGACGTTTTCATTATTTGGAAACCCACGGATATTGTATCTGGTTTTCTCAACCTGGATTCTCCAATTATGAGCAACTATCCTAAGATCTCATGTTGCTGAATGATTACAGACCCCATGCTTGTCACAACTTCTTACAAAATCTTCCTCCATGGGGCTCGACCAACTTTTGACCCATAGCTCTGTGTCATGACATACTTTTTGCCTTTAGGTTACAGCCGAAGGAGTGGTGTAAATGTCCTCAACAGATTATTAGATTGATTTTGTTTTCTAAAATAAAATTACCAATATCAGTTTAAAAACACAGTAGACACGGCAACACATAACAAGCTGGGGGATCAGAAACATCTTGAATATAACAACACCCAACTAAGGCATAAACCTAAAATGTTCATGATATTATTTTTTTAACCACTGCTGCTGGTATTATTATTGCAAATTCACTGCGATCTGTAAATGATTTAGAGTTTCCTATGGCTAGTTATTTATATTAAAGAGATTTAATGTGAGTAGTGATGTGTTCTGTCTTAGTTTAATACTTAATATTCCAGTAGTGTACTCATTATTTTATTTATTTTATATCAGATTTAATTATTATTCATCATTAAATATATTAATACTGATACAAAAGCAACTGTTCTCTGAAATGTGCTCAAAATCAACCAGCTTAATAATTAAATGGGCTAATGTAATAAAGTATAACCCAAAATTTAATGAAATTTAACATTTTTTATAATAGAAATCGGAAGTGACTCAAGGAAGTAAATGAGTCTCAAACTTCTCACCTCACCACGTTATTATGATGCATCTGCAATTGTTAATAACTAAATTCTGTCTGTTAGAATGACCCTTAACTCCATCATTTCTCGTTTATACCTGGTGTGATTGATTGGATTTTAAAGATTCATGTCTTGCTGTCTCTGGAACTTAAAAATACATGGTTTTATTTTGTTGTTCCTGTATGTGTCTCCTTTTCCAATATGATAACTCTCCTTTGATCTCTCTCAATATTTTTCCATACTTTAGTTTGTTCTTCAATTTATTGATCTATAACAAACAGTGTGTGCCCACACCAATTTCAGAATTTCCTCACATTTATTACTGATTTTCTTTGTTTTCATTTCATTGGGCAGTCATTAATATATCCCTACTTCAGTTTGATAAATGTCTTTTTTTTTTTTTTTTTTTTTGCCAATTTGTTAGTTTCTATTTTGCTTACTTCTTTGGCTGAAGAATTACATAACTAAATTATGATGATCTTGAAGATTGTCCATGGCTGTAGGCCCCGTGGTTTTGAGGGACTTGAAGTTTCCCCGACGTTTTACAAGAGAGCGTGTCTCGGTATCTCTCAATGTTATCTTGATGCCAGATGCCAGTCTCTGGTGAAATGGTCGGGGAACTATAAGCCCTTAAGACGCAAGGTCTACAGCCTGGAAATCTTGTTCAAGATCACCACATGAACTCTGGCCGTGAAAGCCTACAGTCAATACATAAGCTGAATTGTTATTGTTGCTAATGAATGTCGAATTTTACAAATATTTTGTGAAATTTTGTTACAGATATCTACCAGTTCTGTAAAGAACTTGTAACTAAATTTCCGATGAGATTTACTAAATTCAAACTCAATATTAGGAGCAATGAACACATGTTAAGTATAATTTTTCTTTCTGAAAACATAAGAAAAAATTCAGGTTTTAGAGAAAAAACCAGGAAATTGTAATCAAATTATTTAAAAAGACTGTCTTCTAGATCATCATTGTGGTTTTTAGAAGAAACAGGTCCTACAACTGATCTGACCCTTTTAGCATAAGACAAAGTTTAGAAAACAAAACGGGAATATAATGGTACTGTACATCAACTATTGTGTAGACTTCAAAAACGCATATGATTAAATTAACAAAGGAGAAGAGACGTTACATAGTATCCTGCTGGAGTTCGGAAATTCCTAAAAAGTTCGAATTATATGAATGTGTCTAAATGGCACAACGAGTAAATTGCGTGTATGAAA